>JAGTTH010003458.1:0-81189 GCA_022606485.1 Agraylea sexmaculata
ATATAAATGACCCATTCTAATATGCCAATATTAATAATCAAAGTTGGAAAAATCAATGGTGTAAATTTCCCTTTTGGGCCAATATGCATTCGAAACACGACATAGTTTACATTGCAGATGGAGAAATTTGCATTTTAGCTTCACTACAACCGACAATATTAACCACTTCATTGATTACCCCACAAAACAGTACAATACAGCTTGTTAAAACAACACCATTATTCAATAAAACCTTCTTTAAACCATGAATAAAATTAATACAAACGATCAGTCCGTCCGTTAAAAAATACATTATTATATTTAGAAAATCAGTATTCAATATCTCTTATTATATTACCCGTACAAGTTTTCGTAGATTTATCGTCATTTTGGTTTCGGTTTCGTTGGTAACTTGAAATAAAGGGCGAAAGGTCTCCGTTCTGTTCACCTGGCCAACAAATTACACAACGACAGCAAACAAACACAATAATTCACTATAAAATTACACACAATGTGTCGTAAAAAATCCTATTTATTTATTATGTTAAAAAAATGAGATATGTCGATAATAAATAATGGGGCATGGGCGTTGTGATTGAATAATGTGTTCTCTTGGAAAATATTATTGTGGTTTTTTTTTAGAATAGGTAACTACTAAATTTTAATTCAATAATATATCATTTTTTAGGATTAATTTAAATTAACTCCTTTATATAAATATTATTAATTTGAAATTTCATCAGCTCATGATGACTGGTCGAAAGATTTTCGATAATATGTTTATGAATTAAGTATTTATTAATAAACTAAATATTCAATAAACTGTCATTTATACATTTAGATTAATGCGTTGATAGAAAAATCCAGGGTATAATATTTTTATTAATTTATTCCCACATTTTTTGATTTTCATTCATTTTAACGGATAAGATTTTTAGTTTATTTAATACATCAAATCTTTATCATAAATTATTTTGTAGATATATTTATATACTTATGGTGGAATTGAATTGATTATATTTATAAACAATAATGTTGACAAAACTCGTAATATTTTTAATAAGGTATTGTGACTTAATGTGCTTTATATGAATTAATTTTCAAATTAACCTGTTGGCGAATTATTAGATACAAATATCATAGATGACCAATATGAGTAGTCACTTTTCAATCTCAAAATTGAAACCATCGATTGAGAATTTATTAAATAATATTTTTAGGTTTGAACTCTTATTAAGTTTACAATCATATTATGTTTTAAAATATCCGCAATCAAAAAAAGATTGTTTTTTTTTTGAGAAAATTCACCAGGGAATGGAATGCGAAGAATTTACTTCGGAAAGAATGTGAATGTGAAATGTCCGGCATAAAAGCGTGATTCCTTAAAGTATTTTAACTCCAGAATAATTTCATGTTTCTTAAGAAGAAGCACGATTATTTCAAATTATAAAAAAATACGAGATTGTTTATTAGCGAATTCACCTTTCAGAATCATAAATAGTAAAACGTATATTTTACAACTCGCCATAAAGCGTGTCAAGGCTGTGAATCTTTATCATATTTTAAGTAGTTTGAATGGAATATGAATTACTTAAATCAGAGTAGTATTCGATTATCCGTTATGTAAATGGCGATGTTATTATTCATGCATTAAAAAGCCGAGACGTTTCCATCTTTGAAAGCTTAAATCAAAACCACCTCGTCTCATCAATAAAACATCTGCCATACTTTCATAGCTCAAATGCAATGGATGTAATATTTATATAAAATAATATTATTGATAGTCTCTTCGCAGGCTATCATTACTGTGTCCCCCATCGTCAATTTGTTTAATTGTTTGGACCGAGTATCGTCTCCTTAGGCTTGTCATTATCAAATTAACAATGCAGCCTAATTCATGTTTCTGTGTGGCAAATTGTAATCGATTATAAGGCCAAAAGCTACCATCGTTCGTTGTTATACGAGTTTTAATTGCGTTAGGGAACTCTTTGATCCTGTCTCCCAACACGCATCATAGAACAACGGATCTTCACTAAACTAAACTTCCTAAAACTAGAATAAATTAAACTCAGTATTTTAATAGCCTAGAGAATATAATTTCAACCTGTTAAATATTCATAAGCATTACTTAACTCTAAACATTGATACAAGTTAGGCGCATCGATTACATCAAAGCAGAATCTTTTACTTCAAGAATCCCCTAAATGAGACACTTAAACTACAAGTGCCAATCAGAGCCATTTGCTCGTGTTTATTGTAGCCATTTCATTCTACACTTTAAGACAACTAATGGAAACATTTTTTTATTAAAAAAATACCAAAAGTGACAAAAAAGGGTATTTTTTTATAACAAATAAACAATAATAATTTTATTTGTTATAAATAAACAAACAAGACAAAGTTGATGATGTATAAACTTAAACTACATATGATTCTTTTAAATATAATATAATATAT
Organism: Agraylea sexmaculata; assembly: GCA_022606485.1. Taxonomy (NCBI): domain Eukaryota; kingdom Metazoa; phylum Arthropoda; class Insecta; order Trichoptera; family Hydroptilidae; genus Agraylea; species Agraylea sexmaculata. Next base: position 2,437 of record JAGTTH010003458.1, read on the forward strand.
ACATATATAGCACATAAATACTTTAAGTTTACTGCTTAAGAACTTTTATGAATATTTTGAATCAAGTGATATAAAATATATTTCACTAGGACAAATATACATTACAATGGTGAGAAATCACATTTAAAAAAATAATGAAATATACATTATAAAAAGTGTTTAAATTCAAATCCTCCTGAAACTATTTTAATAAAAACAAACCAATTAACTTAATTCTTATCATTGTTGAAAAATAAATGATCAGTTATTAATATGGATTGAAAATACCCTCAAATTTTACTCATTTAATTTTAGTTGAATTATCTCAATTTAAGTTAAATTAAAAAATCATATGATTGAAATTTTAACCGTATGATAAATCTTTATTAGTTACAAGGAAAACCTGTTTTATTTGTCTATAAGCATACAAATCTGCCGATCGACTATCAATGATATTAATAACAAAACATTCAAATTATATTACACCGACTGCTCGTCAAATTAATTTAACTCTGAAGTACAAGCATATCGATATCAGGGTCAAGATTCTCGTATTCCATTCATTAAGAACTTACAAATATTTGAATTTATCAAATTATCGTTCAAAACGCCCCGAGTTATACATTATTTATGATGTAGGCATACACATTGAGAAAAGGCTCCTCGCTCCAAGCAATCATTATAATTAATAATGTTGTGGATGTATATTTAATAAATTAGCATTAATTGAAACCGTCTCGTTATCCTATTATGAAATAATGGCTACTCATCAATCATTGTTATTATTGATAGCTAAATATGTGGATAAGCACACGTTGCGGTCCAGGATCAATTTTTCCAATAGAGAATTTAATAAAAATACGTTAAAGTGTAAGAGGGTCGAAAGAGGAGCAAGTCTTTCTATACAAACTCGGTTATATTTCCCACAGGGATAATACTCGGTAATCCGATGCCCCTCCTCTCTCTCTCTCTCTATGGGTTTATTTCACCCACAATGCCTTCGATATTTTATATACTCAAATAAACCAATATTTATATTAACTTATTTAATATTCAAATATACCCGTACAAAAGGAAGAATCTTAAATATAATCGATAAAATCATGTATTGAACATTAAAGTTAGGTTAGGTTCCTCTGTACAACGACAAAAGAATAAGAATCAGAATATTGATACATATCACGATCGTTCCTGATTGGTCACACCGCAAATATGTATATAATCAAAAATACCAATAATCCTCAACTACGATATATCGGCGGTAATTTTCGCCTTATGTAAAAATAAATTACATACATCATTTGAAAAAGCACTAAGAATATATTCTCGATTTAATAATATTTTACATATAAAAAGGAAAGGTTACAAAATAATATTGTAGGTCAGGGGATAAGACGCTTGCCTATAAATACTATTATCATGGGTTCAAATCCCGCAAAAAAATAATTAATCAGTTATTACAACTGGATAATTTGGAATAATATTAATACAATTACGATCAAGCGTCTTGCTTAAAGTCTTCTCTGATTTCCTGGATTGTAGGGTAAATACTGAGGCGAACCAAGAATAGCCGCCCTTTCAGTGACCTTATATGGAATTAAAGGTAAGGTAATTATGATTAAATCAACACAGGTAGAAATATAAAAAACACGTATCAATATGGTTTTGTCTTCAAAGGCCATCGGGGCGTATATATGTATGTATGTATATAAATAAATATTGTATTTAAAAAACGTGAATTACTAGTTAATTTTAAGTATTTATTCAAAAAAATATTATAAAAGAGTTTATTATCAATTTCTAAAAACCTTCTTATAAAAAATCTTAAAGCGCATATAAACTGACTGATTATTTAAAAATCATGATTTATACCATGCATCTAATTAATAAAATATTTCCTAATAATCGAGTAACTTCCTTCAAAAATTTATCACCTTAATTCTCGCCGTACAAAATGTATGAACACGAATTTGCATTAGAAAGTTTCTACCAAATTTCACCGCTATAATTATTTAACATTTGCTGTAAAATACTTAATTGATTTTATATATTATGAAATAACTACTTCTTCCTTCGACAGAAAACTATGATTTGCATAAAATACTACTTTGCTGGCGCGATATTTCACACTTTTACAAAAGATGCATTTTCAAATTTGCATATTATTTGTGTAGTGTTTCAATCGTCTTTTAGTACATAAATAACCGGATTTTTTGTTAATTGATTTCTAATTTATGCTTGTGACAACATCGAAATATTAATGTATTATAATTTCTTATAAAAGCAATGGAATGAAATAATTATCTGAACAACAAATTAATTGTCTTTATCGATGAAAGCAGAATTGACTTCTGTCCAAATTTCCAATCAATTTGAATCAATTAATTTGATTAACCCAACGCTGGTTTCATATATCAATTAATATTTTCAGTAATTATATTTCTTCAAAATAAATATATTGTTGCAAATAAATAAATACAATTTTATAATGTTTTTTTCTTCTGTGTTGACATCAAGAAAGCATCGATCAATTAAGTTGATCAAATTAATCGGTTCGATAAACAGTATAATGAAGTTATCATCTCGTCCTTTCTTCTCCTCTTTAATATTTAATGAAGCCAACATCCTCTAATTAAAATTTTCAAATACATTCTATAATTATTCAGAATATTTATTTTTACCGATCAAAATCCCCGATGGGATAATCGAGGGTCTTCGAAGGCTATCTTTAGGGGGTTAAATTGAAGGGCGCTTGTGAAAATATTCCAAAAATCAAAATACAAAGGACCGATTTTCGGGAGTGGATGAAGTATTTCCTTCCAATTAAGCTTTGGTCCGAGTGAAAATTATGAATTCAATTCCAATTTGTAGTTGTTCACGACATTGCTTTTGCCTTCGGTCAATTAATGTCTGCGACAGATGCCGATGTCATTTCTACTACCCTAAATATGTATTGTGCTGCATGTAAAATAATAATCATATTTCGAATATCTAAATGTTAATTTTTGAGTCTTTGGATTTTATGAACATGACATATTTTTGCCACTAGCTGATCATTAATTAACAATTTTTTCAATGTTAAAACTCCCCGCGTTTAAGCTACCCCTTATTGATGTTGGTTCAGACTGCTGCGGCACACGTTTAAATATCTTTCTTTCTTCATACCATTCCATCGTCATTTCTATTATAAATAATTAATACTATATTATAATCTAAATCCTGATCGATCGTCTTGATCCAGGTTTACTCTGATTTCCTAAATTGGAAGATAAATACTGAGACGATTATTAAGTTAAGCAGAGCTGCTTTCTCGGTGACCTTTGTAACTAGAAAATTAGTTAACATCACAGACAGACAATGAATTAACAGGTTAATGTTGTATAAAAATAAATAAATTATAACATTATATAACTGAATGATAAGAAAAAATAGATCTTCTGTCAATTTACTACATACTAAATACATCATTGACTTATAGGTATAGCGCTAAATCTGCAAAAATACCAATTATTATGAAAAAAATTTTTTTTATGAAATACCATTTTTTTCAATGTAAATATTTTGAGAAGAGTCTAAAATTATTTAAAAAAATTGTTGTTCTATTTTTCGTTATTGTTATTCAAATTAAAATATTATTAATACTCTATAAACCTTACAAAATGCATATTCAAGGTTGTATGAATGTACTTTTGATAATTCATAAATGTTAGCTTTAGATGGCCCGATTGATTTTTTAAAGTTAGGCATTCCAACCGTTCCAAATTCTTATAAACACATATTTTTAATCTTAACTTGTTCACCGCAAGCGCAAGTTTGGGCGGGACTAATATTGGTATTAGTAAGAGAAGAATGTGGTCTTGTGCCAAAGACTGAACCACAAGTTCACAAATCCCAGTTCCAATGGCGAGTGCTAAATTCCAACCTAGCACATATTTAGACCACAAAACTATTTCCACCCCCGTCATTCCTCCACCCCCCAATACAAAGTAATAACTGAGACTTTCGATATTATATCCACAATATTTATTAAATAATAGTAACCGCATTAAATGCCGTCGAACAATTTATCAAAGGGGATGAATAGTGGAAGATGGACTCATATATCCTTCACTCAAGCTTTGCGAATATCTACGTTATTTACGTATAATCCTACACCACGTTCGTTGTCCTGCAACACAGCAAATATCAACTGTTAATAAAACATTATTAATAATTAAATATAAGTGCATACAATTTTATTTAATATATGCAAAATTATTTAAACAAGTTTCAATTTTATTATATATTTTTAATACTCGTCCACGGTGAACTTTTAACTCGTTAATTGTTATTTAGTATATTAATTTTTGGAGAACCTCTTAAAATTTATTACATCTACACAGAGTCAAAAATATATAAGCTTTACTCAACTTAATATACTAAATATTCATTTTTAACTTGGAAGACCACAGTTTTTTATTGGTCCTTTTTTGCCCAACTAATATTATACATATATAAATTAAATTATTATAACAATACTGTTACAAATTCATATAAATCAGCTTAATAACTCAGGGGTTAATACGCGTGGCTACAAATACTGTCATATCATTGGTTCAAATCCCCCTTAAGTATTTTTTTTAATAGATTTGATCGGTTATTACGACTAAGAGATAGTGTATAATATTAATAAAATCCAGATCCATGGTCTTGATCCAGGATTACTCTGATTTCCTGGATTATAAGGTAAATACTAAGGCGATTATTAAGCTGGGCAGAGCCGCTCTGTCGCTTATTTGTGTAACTAGTAATAGTTAAGATCGCTGACATTATTGTGTCTAAAAAACCATCTCGTAAAAAAGCCCTTCGGAACGTAAATAAATTAATGTTTCGTAAGCAAAATCAGGCCATAAAATGATAAAATAGATAATAATCGTTGGTACAACTAATTATAACATTAAGCAAGGCGCAGAACCAATATTGTTTACAACGACATCTATATTTAAGTTTATGTCAATACATATTATTAGGAAGTTGGCAAATATTATTTAGTAAACTTTATAAATTACAACATTTCACTGGTTCTACTGATAAATACTTGTTTGGAGGGTTTTGTAGTTGTATTGAATAGATTGATTTACTTGACTATCTTAAACAGTTTAGGAAGTATGTGCAGTTAGTGACGTATGTCCAGGACAATGGTGGTTCATCCAGGTCGATTTTAGTATGACACAGAGACAGTTACACAGACGTATTGAATGCTGTCAATGATAAATATACATGTTGGATATATATTTTAACCATTGGAAACTAAATTCTTCCCGGAAGCCTCCCAGTTTTGTATACCGCACCAATAAAACATCGCCCCTTGAAATATTCGCGCCCAACACTTATTTATTGCCCATCCGATCCATAACCACTAAACCAATTCAGTAATATATTTATTCAATATTATAAATATGGCCATCCTTCAAAACTCGTTTCCGCTCTGAATTATATAATAATACTTAACTTGGTTTAATATATTACGGTGAAAATTTGAAAATGTAAGGAAACACGTGATTTTTTTCCCTACTCGGACGTGTAATATTATTGTACCGTGCACGCTGATGTCTTGCAATTTAAATATTGTTGGTGTTGCATCATAGGGAATATTATGATGATAGTGAGACATGCTAAGGAAAGTATGCCGGGTTCGAGTATTTTGCAAAATGTCTACTTCACATGACACGATGCGACGAATTGTTTGCATACTTCACACACAATGTCGTCACTTTAGGAATTCTTTAATTCATTTCATAATGCATCCTTGCATCAGATCAAATGTTTCAGATTTTCTAATTATTGGAGCCGTTAATCAAATTAAATTAAATTGAATTTTGTTTTAAAATTGTCTCTGAAGAGTCCACCTGATAAATCACATACTAATAACTTGCCATTATTTATTGAGTATTCAATATTATCATAAAACCATTACTACACATGACTCTACTGAAATAGTATTTTATGTTGGTTGAAATCTTAGTTTGAAATTATATTTGAATAATTCAAAATTAAGGGTTTTTCTATTTTCTTATATTTTAATAATTTCCAAAATATAAATATTGTTTTGATGGGTCTGAGTAAACTTTCGTCGAATAACACAGAGTAATCTTCAGAGATCCACAAATAACACTCTGGATATTATTTAAAAGAAAATATTTTTAATATGGAACTCTTATAACATTTATTGAAAAAAATTCCAGGCAGCAAATAAACAAACGATGTAATTTTTTTACTTAAATGGCTTAAAAATGAGGCGCGGTTGTAGTTATATCTGGTGCAGCTAAAAGAAGCTAACAAAATGCACCATTCTAACCTAAATCAAACAAATTTTCGTAATGTTATATATATATATATATATATATATATATATATACTCTCATATATATATATATATATATATATACTCTCTTTCTTATATATATATATATATATAAATATACTCGTGTAAATTATTTAATTAGTATGTACATATAATTAGGTTGATGATTTTTAAAAATTAACATGTTCTCATCTGAACCTGAATGACGTGAAGAGAAGACGTCATAGAAATGAACTTGCTAAAATATCAAATCTCTTTTCCCATTCAATCAAATATAATACTAATTAAATCTTCAAATAATAATGGTAAATTCTCTGTTGTTTCAGTATTGAAAATGTTTTTTTTGTTGAAAAGTTGTCACTCCCTTTTAGTACAAATTAATTTCAATTTTTCAGCTGAATGGTTCAGATTGTCAAGGCGATCCGTTCGAGCCAATGAATTCGGCTACAAGTGGCTGAATCGATTTACCCTTCTCTTCCAACAAAACAGCCTTATATCTAAAATTATGAAAGAAATTCGTCACATTTTTCCTCCCCTTTGTCGTCGAAAGGCTTTTGTTGCTCCAGGACGCCTTAACAAGCAGTCCGAGTGAAAAATTTGAGCCCCTTTTTTGCAGCCCACCCTGAAAAAACTGTCCCACCACTTTGTCGATTGACGGAACTGATTTATGATCCGTTTTTATTTCAAAATATTAAGTTAATAACATGTTTTTGCTCCATATCCGCACATTACTAACGAATAATCTATATTTAATCGAGTAATCGTGATCAAAAGTATTTTTTAAAGATCTCGTTTGATTTTGATGAATTTATTTAAAATTAACCTGTGGACGATCTATTTCACTTTGCTTGACTTAAATACTGCTTCAATAAATATAAACAAGGATCGAAATGATCGTATATGATTTAATTTATAACACATAATTCCCATAAAATTAATATAGTCCGTATATAAACCCATAGCCTGTATTAACTATCATCAGAATGAAAATCTGCTTATCTCTGAGCCGAATTTAATATATTTTATTATTAAAGATGTGCCCGTTGAAAACTTAGTAATAATATTGTATAAGTATTCGGAGACGTCGGTGAAGAAGAATAAGAAGAGCTATAAGCTCGTCAACAGAACTTTATTTGAATGCATTTTCGCCACTCTTTTGAATATTAAATGAAATTGTATACGAGTTTTCCAGTGCACTCCTGCTTCCTTCTGGAATATCTTATAACCAAATATGACGGATTTTGCCATCTCAAATCTCATTTGTTACCATACAACTACACTATGTATAATGAAGTATATGTATGTCTAATATTTTCCATTTAATATGAGTATATATGAAAATTTCTTTATTATGCAAGTTTTTACAATGATTGATAGAACAATACATCTTTGGAAATAGACTTAGGTGTACAGAGTATATAAATCTTTTAACCTATAACTAACATGAGAATTTTTTTTATATTTGAATTTAAATTTGACATGAATAATAGTATTAAATTATAGAAAAAAAGGGGGGAAAAAATAAAAACCCATTTACAAATATGAAGATAAATAAATAATAATAACAATAAAAGCAATATTAACAAAACCATTACAAAATATAGTGCTAAAAAACTAAATAACAGTTTGTTTGGGTAAAATCAGATTTGAGTTGAGTGGATTATTAGAATTAGAAATTTACACTTTATTTAAAAAAATCATTTTTGGTCCATTGGTAAAATGAACTTACGTTTCCTTGAGTCATATTTGTTTTTATTTACATGTCTTATGATTGGGTTAGTCGGGAAGTTAGTCATTTTAGTGTAATATTTTTTACTCAAATCTGCGATATTTGCTTTGATCATTTTTAACTTAATTTCCTCGTGGACTTCTTTAAAATATGTGTAACTTAATATAGGTAGATACTTTTTGAATATTCAATAGATTATTTTAAAATGTATGTACTTATGATAATTGTATTTATTACAGGTAAGTGGAGATATCAATCTATCAGTATGTCACGGTGGTAAGTCATGTTTTTTTTTTTGCTTTTCTCGTATCTACAATAGATCAATTTATCATATAAAATGAGATGTTTATATGTTGAATACACACTGGGTGTAAATGTGCATTATGAGTTACTTCACATCCATCATCGTCTTTGTGAACTTTGCCTTCTTTACATTTTATGGTTCGTCTTAAAATTATATGTATGTAAATCTCATGATCGTGTTTTAACACTTGTCAATTGTCAAACTAATTTCCTATAATTGGTTTTGTAGTTTTATCTGTTATTATAATAGTATGAAATATGAAATACTAAAGAGCAGGTGTTCTTCATCGAAGGTTGATTCCACGTACTTTATCCTGAAACCCATTTCCTTTCAGGCTTATCCCGACCTGGTTGAATCCACCTGCAATTTTTTTCGTGCACCTTCAAATCCTTTAAGCTGCAATTCCAATTTTCTACAGTTTTTGCCAAACACCATCGGAAATGACGCGTTTTCCAATATCATATACAAAACTGTTAAAAACATTTAACATTTTGAAATTTATAAAATATCAACTTATTATATACTTTTAGTCTTGCTTGGTCCACGTTTATTTGTATGAAAGAGCAAGAAAACCAATTATTTTTTTAATAATCCAACAATTCGTTAGAATAAAAGCATAGTGGTTTTTTCGCTGAAAAATGTCTGGATTTATTTTTTGTAGTATTTATTATAAATTTTTATTAGCCTCCACAATTAAAAATTTCCTTTTATAATGTTTCATCAAAATAACGATATTTTTCTACGAAAAGTGCCGTGAAACTCCCCAGCGTATTTGCTTATAATAATGGCTTTGAATATAAACGGTGACGCGCGTATAATAATTGTGATAAATCATCATATTTCGGCGGTGTTAACAGGAAAATTCTTACTTTTTTTGTATGGGGAACTTTTGCGGGTATTGGTTGTGAGTATTTTTATGTATGAGAAATATAATAAGAGAGAAGTCCAATCAATCAAAGTTATCCCACCGACAGAATCCGATTTCGATGTTGAATAGCGTCCTTTGTTCGAACACATTCAACCACAATGAATATGTGTCGGACTAACGCCTGTATTATGTATTACCGTACATTCCTTTCCCTTGATAACTCTCAATTCAATACAATATTTTGCCACAAACCCACTAGCATTGTTTCAAAGGGGTTTTCAAGAAGCAAGTGCGTGCTCGGACGATCGATCAAAGTTTCAATGAGAATAAACTAAACCACGAACAAAAATACATATGGGTAATATGTTTGATAAGTAGAATTATAAATACTTACTTGGATTTGTGTATAACACAATAATATTCGTTTGGATCGTAATTTAATTTGATATCTGCATTGTGAAATGAAATGTGAAGCTATGGAAAATTAACTATGTTAAAATTAAGGTGGGCTTAGAATAATTTGTTGCTGATAATCTATCTATAAACCTCTTCGTTTTAAAAATAAATGATTTAGTTAATAATAATTTTTTTGCACGTATTTGTTATGCCATTTTTTTAATTATAATTCAGAATGTGAATTTACGAAAAAGTCTTTGCCTTGATTTTGATTTTTGATCCTGTAAGAAAGGTAAACCGGTCTTATTATTATTAAAATCAAATTCGCATATTAATGAATATTTTTTAACTAATAATTATACCACTTTTAGTTATTTAAGTAATAATTCGCGTGTTATGAAAATCTGTTCTGGAATAATAACGTAATTACGTGTTATTTCCCACACATTTACTTTGGCACTTTTCCATTATAATATATTACAAATAGCCGCTATTTTTAGACTCTTCTTAATTGGCAACTTTCCTTTATTCTTGTGTTACGCTAATTACGATATGCCGATTAGATCCGGGTCTTGTTTCTGATTATCTGAGGTTTTTCGACCACCCTTTACTGTATGTAAATTAACCTTTGCATGCTAAAACTCGTACATTGGTAGTGATTACAATTTAAATTGAATTAGGCTTTTGCTATGACTCGAAATAATTAATTTCCCATCGCCGCAATTGATAACATTGAATTACACGACTACGAGTGTCGTAGCCAGCAAATCTATCGTAGCATCTTCGGTGTAGAGTATAGAAATCAATAACATTTCATTGTTCGAAAAGGTATCTGTTTGTGTCACTGAAAACTCATTCACATTGTAACACTTACCGATGTATAAGTGTAACCAATATCGGTCGGATCGTGTTTAATTAATGGCTGTCGGATATCTGATGTAGACGCGTAGTGGCAGTAACAATGTATCCTCCACTGGAAACAAAGAATACGTACACTATAAAAATAAAAAGGGGCCCCACACACAATAAATAAATTGGGACGTATCGTGATGAAATGAATAAAACGAGAACAACAAAAGAGTCTGTTTATATGTCACCGGTTTTGTTAGCAGAAATACCGTCAAGCTAATGGCCGAGCCCCTTTTGTGGCCGTTCTGCGACCTTTTACACAACGACTACAATATTAATATTTTCTACCACAATACTTTATTTCATATCCAACAAATACTATCATACGAAAGCGTCATTTGATATGGACCCGTATTTCCTTTTATATCTTACGGCGGATACCCGTTCGAGAATACCTCACCGTTGCTACGGCGCTTTCAACTCGATATAAATTGAACTATTTTAAATTATTAAAACTAATAAAAAAATTAGTGATTGTAAGAGATTATCATAAATGTAACTCTCAATTCCTTAAGTAAGAAGCTTGTTACATTTATTACTTTTTTAACTGTTATTAACACTTATCTACAGTTTCGTTAGCCCTTCATCACAAATCCAAAGATCGGCGCGATTTGAAAAAAATATTGGTATTCCATTGGCTTATTAGCTATTGGGATTATTCAAATCAGTTGTTATAGGAAAATATATTTATTTAATTGAATAAAAACGCTCGTGAGAGTAGTATAGTAAGTAAAGTATAGTATTTCAATATAAATATATAAAAAATAGAGAAATTATATAAAATAATAAAAAATGTAGGAGATAAACATTTATATTTTTCATATAAGTTCGCTCCTATACAAGCCCTATAAGTGGCAGAATTGGTGGAAAAGTAATCACTGAAGTACGCATATTCGTTCCCAAGAGCAATATATTCTTAATAGAATGGAAGAGATTATTGGACGAGGATAACTTTGAATAGAATAAATAATTAAGACGGGACTTTAGTCTGTTTGATAATTATTATAATCTCTTAATTATTTGAAATTGTTTTATACGTGTCGGAAATTTGTTTATTTTGTACGATGATTGTTGAAAATTCGGGACGTTTTAGTATTCAATACACATGAAAAAGGCGACACTTCAATTCATCCGGGTTCGGGACGAAAAAGGGGAGAAGAATTTCTTTAAGTTTACTTTCGCAACTTAAGGACTAACTTTTAGGACCAACACTGTGTAACTGTGTCATCGCGCGATCCTTCAGGGTTACAATGTTGGGATCATTTACCTCTTATATCATATATTTTAATAAAATATTTCAAATTAATTAACAATGAAAGGGAATTGTTCGGATATGTAATTAAATAGTCCTTATTAAAGCATGCAAGTAGAATAGTAATTATGCTGTAAGAAAGTGTGGGTATTGCATTATCTGTGCAACATCTAGGATAACACTCTTAATTAAATTTCAAGACTTTTTATATTTCCTGCCCTGTTAAAACAACATTTCTACAGAACATTAATTTCATTGTAATGGACGATACATACAGTAGATAATATTATGTTCATTTGAATACAAAACCACGGATACTTAGTAATCTTTAATTAGGTACCTCTTATTATTGTATAAGGAGTATTTTATTAATACATAACATGTGGTTTATTGAGAAAATCCACTTTAATAATTTATTTCATTTTATTTAAGGTACATTGTGTGAGCTTTTCTACGGAGTAAATAAAAGTACAGTATTATGTAGTACAGTATTATGTATAAAATAAAAAAGTATAGGAGGCATTTTTATGTTTTCATATAAGCTTGCTCCTATGCAAGCCTTGTAGGTAACAGACGAGGTGGAAAAGAGATCACCCAGGTGCGCATATTCGTTAGTAAGTCGTTGAATCCTATTCAAAGGAAAATGGAAAAGGTGATTAGCTGAGGAATACTGTATGAAATTAATATTAATGAATAATATTAAAAAAACATTCCCACATATTTAGAATAAAAAAGGTTAAATCTTTAAACAAAAGTAATATTTTTTATTAATATTAACATTTTCAAAATATTCACCTCAATATTTTAAAATTAATTATTTCAAAAGTTAAACGTAAAATAATAAGATTTGAATATATGATTTTTCCACTGTTTAGACTCTGACTCTCATGATACTCTAGATTCTTAATAAATAGTATTATTATTGCCTGTGTTAAAATGGAAAATATTAATATTTGGAAGCCTCACTTTTATTCTAGACATTTATTCTTCTCGTCAACATTTTTATTATTTCTCACAAACCAACTTATCGAAGCACCTATCGTAATTCGCAAGCTGACTAACAACCCTCTGTCGCTTTATTTTATTTTTTCCTCACCCAGAAGTTATGTGTTCGAATTACCATCGCGACTGTCTTGTGTTTGTTTCTATTTTTTTTCATTGGGGATGAAAAAAAAATTAAGTGAAATGTCCCTAGTATTGCGTACCCGGCGCTTACTAATTACAGCGCCATAACAAATTGTTCTACCCATAGAATAGGCAATGAAAGAAAAGCAAAAAAAATTAAACTTAATTACATAAAGCTCCCCTTGTGTATTTCAAATAGCGATGCAGTATAATAATTCAAGTGTGTGTTCTAACACATTTGGAGATGTTAATCTTGGTATTATTAAAAGGTATTCGTGTTCATCTTGATCTTGTTCGGTAATTGGCCGCAATATTCAAGGGACCGGAACAATAATGTACTTAATAACGCTAAATACAACCGAGTCTCCCCATATTCCATACTAATTAGAATCGGCCTCATTATAATTATAAACAGAAGGCTCGTCCAACTTATATTCAATTAAATTTATAGCCCCGTTGGCTTTACTGCTGGGTTATCATTAAATTATTTTATATAAATTTTACTCACTACACTCCTTCCTTCCTTCTCTGTGTATTGTCTTCGTAAAATAAATTTATATCTGAAATATAAGTATCATAATTTTTTTTTTTTTTTTTTTTTTTTTTTTTTTTGATTTATATTTTTGAGTACCCTGTCTAAAGACATCTTACTCGTCGTCTGTTGTCACATTGTCTTGAGGGTTGGTTGTCCAGTGACGACTCAATCCCGGCGTTGTGTTTAGGTTATACGTGTTCAAGTGTTCATACTTGTTTTATCAAGTAAACACCATTGTCAGTCCTTGAATCTTGCTGGCAAGTCAAGTTGTCTGTATTTTTGTAGACGTCTTGCGTAGTCTACGGTCAATAAGTCCCTCGCTAGTACGTTCGGGTGACTTTTTAATCTACTTTGGTACGTTTCGCTGAATTTTTTCAATTCTTCGCGTACTGTCATTGTTTTAGAGTCCTGTAATAGGACCCAGTTGGGTACATACCATGGAGCATTTAAAATTGCTCTCAGGGTCTTGTTTTGTAACCTGTCGATACTGCTGATATGAGTATCCTTAGCTGTCCCCCACAGTTGACATCCATATGTCCAAATGGGTTTGATTATTGCTTTATACAGCAATAGCTTGTTTGTAAGTGTGAGTTGGGAATGTCTGCCAATCAACCAGTACATTTGTCTTTTTTTATGTTCCATTTGAAGTCTCTTTGTCTTAATGTGTTTTTGCCATGTTAGGCTTCTGTCAAGGTGTATACCGAGGTATTTAGCCGAGTCTTCTTGTGGAATATTTTTCCCACCAATTTTCACTGGTGGACATGTCTGTTTTTTGTTTGTGAATGTCACGTGTGTCGATTTGGTTTGATTTACTTTAATTCTCCATACTTCAAGCCATTTCTGTATTGCGTCAAGGTGTTTCTGGAGGAATTGTGAGGCAGCTGTTGGATCTTTGTCCGAAGCGAGTATGACGGTATCGTCAGCGTATGTAGCCAGTGTTGTGTTGTCGGTTTTTGGGAGATCGTTTGTATATATTAGATACAGTACAGGACCTAGTACACTCCCTTGCGGTACTCCAGATCTTATGGTATTAAGATTTGAAGTTTCGTTGTCATATTTAACAAAAAACTGTCTATCGGTCAAGTACGATTTGATAATATCATACATGTTTTGGGCAGTTTTCCTTTGATTTTATAAAGCAGGCCTGGGTGCCAGACTTTGTCAAAAGCTTGACTGATATCTAAGAATGCTGCTGAACAGTAGTTTTTTCTTGTATGGAGCGATCTATGATCGTCACAACTCGATGAACTTGTTCAATTGTCGAGTGCGCTTCTCTGAAACCGAATTGATGATCAGGGATCATGTGTTCTTGAAAAAGTATTGGTTTCATGTTGCGCAGTAGAATTTTTTCAAATATTTTGGAAAATATTGGCAGGAGGCTTATCGGTCGATATGAAGTGACTTCTTCGGTGGTTTACCTGGTTTAGGTAGCATAATAATTTCTGCTATTTTCCACTGTCTAGGGAAGCTACCCATTCTAAGTATCGCGTTAAATATTATGGTTAGAAATCTTAATCCGATATCTGGCAATTCTTTGATTATCTTCCCGGTAATCATGTCATGTCCTGGCGCTTTTTTGCGCGTACTTCATATTTTATAACATGCTTGACGCATTGAAGTCCAATTTTGACATAATAGTTTTCTTTATGTTCCGTACTATCTAATAAATTATGAATGTGACTTTCTTCTTCAAGGGAACACATCCTTTCCGCTGGTGTAAATACTTCCTTGAGATGTTTCGCAAACTCGTTTGATTTCTCTCTGGTAGTTTTTGCCCATTTATCGTCAGCCGTTTTGATGGGCGGTATGGATATTTGGGGCCGTTTTAGTTTTTTTGTAGCTTTCCATAGAGAATAATCTGTAGCGTCGGTTGCTGTAAGACCTTCCAGATAGGATTGAATCCCTTTATTTTTCCATTCACATAGGATATTTTTAATATCTCTTATTGCTTCGTTCAGTTTTCTCTTGAGTTCCTTGCTTCGAGTATTTTGCCATTCTTTACGAATGCGTCTTTTTTCATGTATTTTTTCCTGAATCCAGCGGGGAAAATCATCTGTTGAGTGTGGTTTTTTTGACATATTGGGCGTGGCTTTTTTCACTGCGGAATGAATTTGATTTTGAAAGTGAATAACTGCGGTGTTAAGTTGGTCTTCTGTTTTCAATGGTATATCACATTTCAAATTTTCATTTAAGATATGTCTAAAATATTCCCAATCTGTGTGACGGTTACCGAGTGTAAATTTACTGGGCTTGATAATTGGTTGTAGCAAGCTGTATTTAATAATAACAGGTGAGTGATCTGATGACAGATCGAGGAAATTTATCATCATAATATAAGTATGTTAAACATTTCTCTACAAACATTTTCATAACTAAAGGAATATTCTTCGATAAACTCTCAATTGATTTTTTTTGCTTTGTAAAGAGTAAATGCTAAGAAAATTATTCTAAGAGGTACTAACAGTTTTTATACATTTTTTTATATTTAGATTTTTAAATTTATTACAATTTCTTGTGAATTAGGCTTTGATGTGCATAGTATATAAATCTTTTTACCTATAACTAACGTGTGAATTTCAATAACATTTTTATTTCATATGAGAGATAATATTAAATAATAAAAAGTGTGGGGGAAAAAACCTACTTACAGGTATGAGAATCAATAAATTATAACAAGACTAGAATCTACACAACAAAATCTTTGCAACATATTATGCCTAAATTTGTATTTACATAACAAATTTCTTAGGTAAAACTAAATTTGAATCGAGAGTATTTTTCAATTTTGGAGGCTCATTTGTAAAATGAACGTTTCTACGAACCATATTCGGTTTTATTGACATTACTTTTAATCGGATTATTCAGGAAGTTGTTCAATTATATTGAATAATAACAAGAATAGACTCTAAATTAACAAAATTTTATGCTTAAAACTACATAACAGATTTCTTGGGTAAAACAAAATTTTAATCGAGGGAATTTTTCAAAGTTATTTATTTTTTTAATGATATCAATTTTGGAGGTTCATTAGGTAAAATGAACTTACGTTTCCTCGAGGCATATTTGGTTTTATTGATAATACTTATTTATAATCGGGTTAGTCAGGAAGCTAGTCATTTTAGTGTAGTGTTTATTACCCATTTAGATTGTTAACATCCATAAAATAAGATATTTAAAAACAGTACTGTAATTATCTTATTATAAACGTGTAATATTTCAACAAAACATATTATTTATCATGAGGTAGACTTAACTGTTCCCAATAATATTGTATGTAATAAAAATAAAATGCTTCCAACAAAATATCCAAAAAAAAAAAAAAAATTTTTATTGAATTTTCCGAAATCATTCGAATAGACACAAAGTGTAAAAAGCATTATAAGTGGTTATTCAATGTCAATAAATTTAAGTTTTTAATGTCATTTTATTGAATATTTTTTATCATCGATTCGTTACTACTATTAAAAATAAAAATATAGTTGAACATATTGAAGTGTGTAGTGTATTGACGTGTGAGGGTCTTTCAGCGTCGCGACGTCATTATGTTGGTTCGTCGTCGTGTTCTTTACCAACTCCTTACCTTCACCTGAAAAGCCGATCTGAATAGCACACCGAGACCTACTGAGACCATGTTAATAATTTGCTACTTGTAACCATTTGTGTTCAACAACCAAAAAGCTCCAAGCTTGAAATTAGCTCGCAGCTGTGTGTGAGCCTAGAAACCTCGCCTCTCTCTCTTTAGATTGTCTAACTTTTGCGCAAATGCACACTAAAATATCACAAATCATTATCTATTCCCTTTCGCATTTCAAAATACACATTCACCAAACTCATAAATTACACAAATACGAGAGCACAGATTTTTGAATGAAATATCATCTCTGTTAAAGGAATTAAAAATGTCCCTTTTTGACAAAAAATAATCTACTTTCACTAAGCCGGGACGCGAAGTCCTTCTTTTCCTCCCGTATCCTGTAAATCACCGTCCCTTAAAAATAAGTCGCTGAATTGTAATGGCTGAGCTTTTCGTTAAATACTCTGCAAAATTACAAATGTCAAGTCTGCAGCTTTAAATGATATTTACTCAAATACCGGTGCTATTATTTATTTTAACGTGAATTATTTCGTAGAAGCTTTTAGGCATAGATCTTGTATTTCAACGAATCTTTTCAAAATACATTCTCCCTTTTACTACAATCAAAAATATACCATTATTGGTATTGAATATAAAAAAATATATTTGTAGAGACGAATTCTTAAATAATGCCTTATTTTTTAAAAAATCAATCTTTTAGTAGGAGCCATATTCGTCAATAAATAAAGGGTAATTGTTTTATATTTATAATAATGAGTAGCTGAAAAAAAATAAAATCTAGTAAGCAACTTTTTTTATGTTTTTATATGAAATTTAACTATGCATTTTTTTTTTAATTATGGAGTTCTAACAAGCAAAAGATATCTACTCTGTTGAAATATTATGGGTAAAAAATATCAAGTCCTCCGTTGACTTTTTTGGTTTAAAAATATCAGATGTCGACAACAATATTATCGAATCCGGTTGAAAACGGTACCAATAATAGGCATGTGGCTATAAATACTGTGGTCATGGGTTTGAATCCCACCTAAATAATTTTTTAAACTGATTTTATCGGTTATAAATCAAGAATAATATTAATAAAATCCCGATCGATCGTCTTGATCCAGGTTTGCACTAATTTTCTGGATGGTACGGTAAATAATTGAGTAACTAGTAATAGTTTAACCTAACCTAACCATGCCCGCCTTTTGAGAAAAATCACTCAATTATTATTTAAATTTATTTGAGAGGCGTATGTATTAAGATAACATATATTTAGTAGGGTTGTCGGTGACACGTGACAGTTTTAAGTGTATGGTATTCGTGGTAATCCTTTGCCTTTTGCATCATTGTGTTTGATAATACTTGGGACAATGGTCGCGGTAGTAAAAGCTGGAGTACGATATGAGAAGAGCGTGTTTGGAATACCGTGGAAGTATTACTGCATCAGTTGTTCCTTCAGACCCATAAGTGACCATAATCCTGCAGCCCATAAACTCTTTATGAGCATTCATTCTCTTAGAATCATATCTCCGAGAATTACACAACAGGCCTAACAACATTATTATAATTATACACTATGTCGATGTCGCCCCGAGGCGTTTGAAAATACTATCCCACATTATGTAGAAAATTCCACGTAATAGACTAATCTCCGCAGGATACTTTGACATTATTATTTTTCTACAAATTAATACTAAAGAGGATACGCTAAGCTGAGGGATCAGTGTAATAGAGTACCTACAGGAATAGGATTCTTTTGGGGGAGTGTAGGTGGATTATTCCAGTTTATTTTCGTCACATGTCGCCTGGTATATATAATTGAGACATTTATTCGGTTGGTTCCTTAAAAGTACTTTGGTTTTGTGAAGTCTGTGTTGAGTGTATGAAAGTGCTAAACTGTTGCTGTGGAATGATCACATCCACTTTGCTTCTATACTTGTATGTACCACATAAACACAGTGTATTTTCCTCAACACTACAATATTACACAATAAGTATTTTATTCAGTTAATTGTATTTTAAAATAAATATTACTTTAACCGGCTTAAGTCTCTCTAACATAATTCAAGTCAAACATACCGTGTTAGGTCTAGACATCCCACAGACTATTTTTCTTTTAAACAAGCTATTGTTTTAAAATACTTGTGTATTTTTAGTGTTTTGTAAAATGTTTCATTATTCATCTACATATCTGTGCTACATAATTTAAATTTGTTTTTAATGGTTCCGTCAGAATTTGCATAAAACGGTTGCGATTTACGAAGACCGAAAATACCAACAGCAGTTGTATAAATTGTCACTTCCGTGAAAATACTGATAAAACTTTTAAATATAAAACTTACTTATATATTAAAGATATCTCATAAATTAAATATTCTACAAAAAATAAAGACAATATTTAAATATTAAAAAAATACTTAACTATAAGCAAATGTGTTATGTACATACGCACTTAAATGTTCTCCCGTTTCTCCGAATGACTTCAAATAATAATAAAATATGTATACTTCTTTACTTACTTACTTATTTGTATAGTTCTTTTAACATTTATTTATATGTATACAGGCTCGACTTGAATTAACTGAGAATATTATTTGGGGTGGTAGGTTATCGCTAATATAAGCGAAAAAAATAAATATTAAAAAAATATATATATTTTTATTAATAATTAAAAATATTTTTCACGTATTTAACAAATACAATACACACACCGAAGTCTTCAAAAACTTCACAAAAATAAAAGCTCATTCGAAAATAGTGGCCCAAATGCGATTCCAAAAACACTATTATATTTTAAATTTATTATAAAAAAATATTTAATATATTTTTTTCACTTATTCGTGTGATACCCTACCACCCTCTTAAATATTCTCAGTTATTCCACCCTGTATATATACATTTTTTTAATATTAAATCCTAGTAAGGACAGTGATGTTAATAACATTTTGAAATACAATAATTAGTTGACTGTAACTCCATCATATTATTATTAATAATCAATATAAAATAATGTATTAATAATTAATGAATTTTAAGTTTGTTAATTTATTAAGGGTTTTGATTGCTGATTATGTTTTTCTACAATCGTTTTGTAAATGTATTTATAAGGTGTAAATGATTAAAAATAAATAAATAAACACTATTCGCTCCTTATTTATAATAAAATTAAATTGCGTTTCGTATATATTATGTTTTATTCATTTTGTTATTATGTACGAAAGTAATTTTGTTACTAACGAAGTAACATTAGTATACACACAAAGCTTTATCTCATTTAACCTGGTTCGTGATTAAAAAGAGAGGCGTTCCCTTGGCAATAAATCGGCGACGTGGTACAAACCCTTCATTCAGACCTTTCAACATCTTCTAATACTAAACTACTTGACCTCAAACCCCCAATGTACGAAAAATACCCTCCATTACCCACTCGACTCCGTCACTCATTCAATATGTATAAAAATATACATTATTTGTATTTTTTTATAATATTGTCGGGAATTTTTAATATGCAAAAAATATGATAATTTTTTATAGTTTCTCAATTAAATTGTTTTTTTTTTAGTGTTAAGGTTGTAGTGCATAATTAATCATGAGTATGGGGCGGTGCAACGTGAGCTATTAAAGTCAGGTTAAAAATCACTTTGTACTTATCAAACTAAGAAATCAAGTCTTAACACAACACAACTAGGCTTTTACTACTACTACTATTTTATTATCCGGAAAATATTAAATAATTTATCAGCAAAAACAACAATTAGGCTTTTTACACACACACGATTTAGTATAAAATATTTAATCAAAATATAATTGATGGATATCTTTCTATTCATATACGATTTCACCGCCTCGGGCCTCTCCAATCGTGTCTATAATATTTGTGATTATCCTCCGTGTTATTGTTTTCGGAGATTCCAATTTAAATATAGGCCTCGATATGATTTATGGACCACACCGTTTTGATTTATTATTACAAGAAAACCACTGTTTAATATGGCGTGCTTGTGCAACGACCAACTAAATTCACCAACTTTCCGTCATGCGACATCGAAAACTTGTTCAGGCCAAATATTAAACCCTTTATTTGTCCACGTCAGATCTGAGCATCCAAATAAAGACACTTAAATATATTACCTTCTATCTAAAACTTGAAAAACCTCTGAATATTTTGATTATTCCATTACAAATCTCCAAACCTGATTCAATACAACCTAATAAGGTGGTGAAACATTGTTGTGTGTGATCTTTCTTCAAAATAGAATAAATGATATAAAATATAGTTTATTTTTATAGATACAGCAATATTCTGGAAAAAATCAGCATATGAATGTATGAATAAAAAGTAATATTGTAAAATTTTAACATATGAATATGATATATGTGGATATACAAGTATCCATCGGCTTTTTGCGAAAGTTTTGGTTTTGTAGACACAACAACGTGTTAATTGTCTGTCGGTGATCTTAACTATTACAGGTCACCGACTTAATAATCAGTATTTACCTTACAATACAGGAACTCAGAGTAAACCTGGATCAAGACGATCGATCGGGATTTTATATGTGTTATTACCGATCTCCTTTATCAACGATACTTTTTTTTCTATTACAATATTTTACTTTGACTAAGTAGAAAACCTTAATTTTTTCATATTATTATACTAAGATTTTGGGGGGCAAATTTGTTTTTTCGACACAATAGAGCGGCTCTTAATAATTGCCTCAGTATTTACCTTACAATCCTGGAAATTAGAGTAAATTGGGATCAAGACGATCGATCGGGATTTTAATAATATTATTACCAATCTCCTTTATCAACGATATTTTTTTCTCTTTTAACTATATTTTTTTAATGAGTTGGAAAACTTGATTTTTTCAAATTATTATATTTAGTGTACCTTATAGTAGGTACCTTGTAAAAAGAAATAATTATTTGACGCCTTACTATCCAGGAAATCAGAGTAAACTCGGATTAAGACAATTGATCGGGATTTTTTCAATATCAAATAATTATTTTTTTAACTTGAACGGTTTGATTTGAACTCATGACCACAGTATTTGTATCCTCGTACCTTATCCCCTGAGTTATTACGCTGGTGTATTAGAATATTAACAGGTACTTATTAAGTCCTATTTTTTATAATTGCGATATTAACTACATTCCATACCCTGTGGGTTTTCATCATGTATCGAGTTCTCGTTGTACAAGTTACCAAAACTTTTTCCCACTTAGTATTGCGTGAGTGTGTTTGTATGTGTAGTGAACTGGTATGGGTAATAGGTTTTCTTGAGTCGAGCTCAAATTGAAAACGATCAGGTGATGGTGGTTTAATGGATATTTTTGTGGTGGGAAATGCAATTGGAGCTGGTACTCTTCACTATAAGTACAAGAGTCTTCTAAGTGACGGACAGTTCCTGTATTAGCAGAGCCTTGCGTGATGCATTACTACCGCACTTTGCTTCCAACACTTATCACCACTATCTTAATACCGGAACACGCTTAAAAACCCTGAAATATTTTAATACAGACTGACTCCGATGTACCACCATTTAAATATTTTTAATTATTTTAAGAATGTGCTTGTTTTGACATCAACACTGGGGTATGCTGTAGTGACTACGCCGTAGTCCGTTAATAACATTCCTTAGTGGATATTATATTAAAAAATATTTAATTCGTCATACTAGGCACATTTCTGTTTCATGTTTCGACTGACGAGTGCTGCACTATCATCACTGCGACTTCCTGGATCCCCCGTAATGCTCTAGTGGTACTGCAGTATGATATAATAATATATGTATTTAAAAATAAAAATAAAGAATTATTTTTATACTTTAAGTTACTAAGTTAATTTAAGTATATTTATAATATTGTAAAAAAGGTAGGTATATAAGCATTACAAATAATAAACTGGATTTAAAATAAATTTTTAAATAGCCACATCAATGGATGAAAAATTCACACTACACTCAAATATATAAATAAAGATAACTTAACAACTTAAATTTGTGTAAAATTCCCAATACAATTACTTTGACTCGCTCTATTTGTTATCAATAGCTCATTTCAATAATTATAATTAAAATTATATTAATTTATTTACGCCCCGAAGAGCTTTTTGGAGAGGGTCTTTTTTAGACAAAACATCGTATTAATTGTCTGTGTGCGTCTCAAATAAACTCTCATAATAATTAAGTTTTCGTTTCAAAAACCCGGGTTTGTCGCCTCAGTATTTACCTTACAATCCAGGAAATCAGAGTAAATCTTGATCAAGACGATCGATCTGGATGTTAATAATATTATTCCCTATCTCCCAGTCGTAATAACCGGTAATATAAATAATACACACTTGGTAGGTTAATAGACATAATAATTTTTTATATTAAATATATATTTTGTGTTTAAAATCAACATAAATATTTGTTGTTTGTCCAAAATACGCTATTTTCTTTAAACGTAGTAATGGATAATGATATCATCTAAGTAATTCATAAAAAAATAAACACTTCAACCATAAAGCAATCCATCTTACACACTGTGTCCACATCGATTGTCAAAATAAACGGGCTGTGTTATTCATGATGAATAAAGCATACTTGATCGTTGAATATTGATTTGTCTTGGATTTGATAAAATATTTAATGTTACAGTTTATCTTTGAACGTATAAAGCTGTCACTCAATCGATTGAAATGTAATTTTATAAACACAATAATGATGTGTCGAATAAACGCGCTTGACCTTTAATATTTTACGACAATAAAAATTTGAATGGTGATTTCCGACAAGGATTTTAATGTCAATATATTATGTAATATCAGTTTTTAATGGAGTCAAATGTCAATTCTATTAATGGTATAATTGGCACATTCTAGTGTTTAAATTTTTAGTAATTTTATGTCGGAAAACTTGTTATGTGCATATGTTTTGTAGCGGATGCGGTTGACAAATTACACAGTTGTAAATCTAAACGTACATGCAATTTGTACTAACGTCACTTTACACCATATTTAAATGTTGTCTTCTCGTCTGTCTTTCACGACTTGTACTTTTGATAAATTAAATATGTAACTGAATTTAAAAAAAAAGTATCAAAATCGATTTCGATTTATGACATGATAAAATGTATACAACAGTACTGTATTGTGATAGTTACACGGTCTTAAAATCGCTGATGTTTCCAAGCATGTGTCCTTAAAATATAAGATCGTTCAAAGTTCCTTCATTCCGATCTAAATTGTATAAATTATTCAAATTTCTAAATATGTAGGGGCAATATCTTTTTCATATTTTCTTAGAAAGGATGGTTTTTAATCAATTACAATATTGGGCAATTGTAAAAAAAATATTTTACGCTCTTTTCACAGTTTGGGTTAAATTTTTATGAGAAGTATATTTAATTCCAATAATATTAAGCAACTTTCGTCCATTTAGGAGCGTATTCTATATAATAGTGTAATGAGAGTGTGTGCATGTGTTAGTCTATTCATACACACACGAGTCACTATCACACTATTATACTGAATTCGGCTCATTAACCCAAACTGTTTCATTTATAAATAAGGGAACAATATTTGGAGGTATATTTAGTCCACCTGTTTATATTCACTCAATTTTTTATGTTTATTTGAATTATGAAATATATTAGTTTACTTTGTCCCTTAATTTATTACAAAAATAATTTAATATAATTTCCACTTACCATTTGTTTATTATTAATATTTGATAACCGACTGGAAAAGTAATCGATATTTATTTGTATGTTAAAAAACGATATATTATACATATATATATAAAGAGAGTTATGCCTCAATTTAATATAATAACTAATTCAACGTGACATTTCAAGCTAAATTTTCCTACCGTATACTTATTAATTTAATATTGTATAAGCGTCAATTCGAAATACTTAGTATTCGGTGGTATAATTATTTTACATGAAAATTATCATTGACCACTACTTACATGTAAATTACATAACTGATTAAGTGTACTTTGTCAGAATTACTAACTGGTGGTTTAACTGGATCTCATTCGCTTAATAGTCAGTGGTTAGACTCTTAGTTTACACCATATTCTCTATATTTAAGGCAGGAAACTATTCCTCTATAAATACAAGGTATTATTCGAAGGCTATATCCTGTGGTCATCATACCATCCTGGCTATTATATTATATTTAAAGTTTCATTGGGGATAATATGAACCGCAATATGTGTTTTAATAAATATCAAAACCGCTAAACAATACCTTCATGTATATTCAATTTAATTTTCTTCACCGTCCACGTGTGTTATTTTATTTTTTTCAATTTGCAAAATCACCCCCATGGGGTCAATAACCCGAATAAACACGGCAATGAAAAATAAACATCTCCTTATGGATATGATGTAACATTTTTTATTAATAATTAATTATAAAATAACTAAGCTGCATCCTATTGAATATTGATTGATCGTTAAAAATAGAGTGAAACTTTACCGCCTTACAAAACAAGACAGACGGTTTATTTCCTTTGTTCTACATTTAACCATGTATAATTTTATTTTGACACCGCCATATTGTAATTAACATCATTGTCCTTTTTAGTATTGTTACCTGTTGTATAATTTCATATTTAAATTTCACCTATTTGCATACTAAAGTGTTGAATAATTTGTCTGTAAGTACACGAACTGTTCGGATTAAACGATTAAATTTGAATTGCTTTTTTTTTCATTAAAAAAACACTGTTTGCGTCTATGAATATAAAATGGCTATTTATATTGAGTGGACGTGTTGAAATATGATGTAAGTTGACAGTATGTTGTCCATTTTCGGAATTGTTTATTTATTTAATAATTTAATATATAAATTGTAATCATCGGAGCGGATGATTGGTGAAGTTAATGTACGATGAGAAGAGAATGCATTGGTTAATTGTTGTTCAGTGTTGATGGGTGAACATTGTTAGGTCTCTTTCTGTTCCTCTCTGGTACTCTTTGTACTTCCCCAATACCTTCATTCAGAAGTCCAGTCGAGTGGAAGATCAGCTCTCAATCCTGAACAAACAAACACCTTCTTCTCCCTTCAAACACTGTCCGTATTGTAACATCAAATCAATTCACAATTAAATATTAAACAAATCATTTTATTTCAACATAAATAATTTTTTTTATGTCGATGGAAAATTACTATGTAAGAATGTATATAAAAATCCATAGTTGGTAGAGAGAAAAAAATACAGGTAAATGTCGTTTTACGCCGGGATTCCGTTCCGAGCAATACAGGCGTAAAATAAATCGACGTAAAACGATAAAAAATTATAATGTAATCTTTAACATTATTATTAGAATTATTATCTTTTGCCTTATTTGGGGGTTTCTTGTGGTATTTTTTATTAGAAGATTTTTTTTAATTTAAAATTTCTTTACTGTAATATGTTATTAAATGACTGATTATTTTAGTGCAAATATAAAAGTTTGGCTTCCATGTAATCACACACATTTAATTAATTGATAATCACACATCGAAATTTCGGCAATAAAATAATGTTCTAATTTATTTAAATATATATATATATATATATATATATATATAATATATATATATATATATATATATATATATATATATATATATATATATATATATATATATATATATATATATATATATATATATAAACGCCGCAAGAGGCATTTTTTCAAATTTGTTTTTTTATACACAACAACGTGTTAATTCATTGTTTGTCGGTGATCTTAATTATTGGTTACACAGGTCACTGAATAATTGCCCCAGTATTTATCTTACAATCCAGGAAATCATAGTAAACCTGGATCAAGACGATTAATCGGAAATATATTAATATTATTCCTGATCTCCGTAGCCGTAATAACCGATCAAATCTTTTTTTATAATAAAGTGAGTTTTGAACCCATGACCACAGTATTTGTTGCCACGCAGCTTATCCCCTGGGTTTTTACGCTGGTTTATATTTTCGTTTTAATATTATTATAATAATTTTCATATACATACAACACAATTTTTTAGTTTTTAGTAAATTAGTATCGGACCAGTTTCTTTGTATAAGAAAACACATTCAGATTTTCTTAGTTTCTCATCAATAATACTATCAGAATGTGCAAATTTAATAAAATTTTGTATTAGCTTATATATTTTGGATTTAAGAGCTCTTTGTCTTAATTAAATTAATAAATGATGGTCACCTTGTTGGTGTTACGTAGGTATTTGATATAAAAGGTATAAGGTACGGGTTTTACCTGTTCATTCAATTTGAAGCGGTGAGATCTTGATAAATTACACCGACACATCGAACCGATAATTTGTTACCCTAAAAGCCTTCTTACCTCCAACAACATTCGTGTACCTTCAACACTAACAATATTTACTAATCTTCGTCATTTGTAACCACAATGTTTTATTAAACTACACTACAGCTCCTCTATAATGATGAACCCATGCAAAAAAATATAATCCAACCCATAAAAATAGATTTTTAGTTGTGTCGATACTATAATAATTTGATTCGGGTTTTTATCGCATTTTCTATTTATACTTATATAAAATAATAATATCAACATTTATTCTCACACACAATTTTATATCTTCATTGACATGTATTTCCTATAATCTAATATGTTTAGTTTTTATATACGTAGTATTATTAATTTATTTAAAACCTCAATTGCAGATTTCCGATTGAGGCATATGATATAATCTACAATAAATGATACAATTTTGTATAGGATGATTTGGGGAAACATTCCGTTTTTACAATGAAAAGTTGAAAGCCTACAATCAATCATACAAATGTATTTCAAACCAGGTTATTTATAAATAAAGGTCGATGCAATCCTTCTTCAACAAGACATATAATTATGAAATTTAGTATTTGTTCTCGGAACTGGTTCACATTTAATGACTTCACAATAAAATTGTCATGTTTATAGATCTCTGTCGATCCGTAACATGTGAGAGAATAAAATAGAACCTTTATGGTTTTTTTACGTGTGTGTATATTTGTGTTCTTATCGATTCTCCGGAATAGAAACCCTTGTTATCAATAACGGTTAAAGGTCGGACGGTCACAGCTTAACCTGAACCCGTCTAGAGCTCTTATACACCTTACGACAAACTTATTCTTATTCGAGTAGGTGTAAAAATATCTCATTTCACTATAGAAAATCCACCAAATAAATCTATAAACGTGCAGAATGTATATTTGACCCCGGCCTTTGGAATGGCCTCAATAAACATACAAAGAGTGTTTTTATCGTATTCAATCTGTGTTAGATAATGGGTTAACTTGTTGAAGTTATTTCTTTGTCCCTCGTGGGGTCGGAATGTATTAAGAGTGAGTCTTTTGAAATATAAGCATATCAGATAAGAATAAGACATCTTCCAAAAGACAAACTTGTTCCATTAACAATGTCCACCGTTGTCTGTTATTTTTATTGTCTTTGAATTTGTTCTTTATTGTGCGGATCCTAGTACGACTATTCAACTTTTCACTGATAAACTACATTGACGGAGACCTTTTTCAAACAAAACTTTTTTTATCGATGTCAACCAACATTTAAACTATACTTAAAAGTGTATATTATAAAAGCTATTCGATATCTCCTTGGCGGTGTTATTCAGGTTTAATTGTATGGCGGTTGTACCGAAATAATGGTATTACGAAACAACAAATCTGATCGTAGATTTGTGCGATACGTTTTACAAATACAAAAACACAAATCCCTACACCAGAATCAAATGGTCGGGATCTAAACTCTACAAATGCACTATAATATGTTTTGGCATTTTGTAACCAAAGCCGCCACTATTACCTACTTAAGTAAATTCATATTATCCTTCAATTTTTTATCTGTTACTGTGACTATTATTAATTCGGAAATGCCCTGTATGTGTATTTTTAGTTTTTAATAAATTCATACAGACTAAACCAAATAGCAGTACCTAGAATTATTTTTTGTTGACTCTGAAAATAATCAATTTGAAATCTAGTGAATTTTATTGAATTAATTTCAACCTCAATTTTTCAATGAGTTTATACATATTTATTATTATATAAAGGTGCCTATAATACTTAAAAAGACGTCAAAACCATAGCAGGCAGGCACCAAAAGTTTCGTGTGTCAGCTGCTTGGGGCGCTGCTTCTACCGCCTCGCTAATTCAAATTCTATTACGTTAACATGTATTCGTGACTGGGAATATTCGAATGTACGACGTAATATTGCGTGGCGCTTCTATACATAAAAATTCATTGCAATACTCTCATTGTTAATGCTGAATTTTTGTTCTTGTTATATACCTACACCTATATTTTATATTTAATCATTCAATAAATTATTGCCTAATCTAATTCAAACGTCACTTTATTCCACTTCAATACCCCTCTATAAAATTATTTGGTTGAATTTCCACAATACGATGGATACAAATATTGTGGAAGATTCCACACAGACGTTGACAATCAAATAATTATAATTTATACCAATAAGCATGCCTCATCAATATCCATATCCCTGAGACCTCAACAGGGTCATTACGTCCCTGTATAAATGGTTCTCAGGTATAGCATTATATAATAGTATACACGCACAAATGTGAGAGTATTGAAGCGACCAATTTACATGGAAATTTTTACAACCGTATCCAACAACAGTGGTCGCAAATAAGCGATGTACGACCTTTCCAGCACCCCTAACACCCTACATAACTAGGGGCGGGGGTTGCCTACATTATGTCCACCACAAGTCAAACACATAACAAATCAACACCACAACCCTTTGTTACATACACCGTGCTACCAATGCGAAAAGACCGGCCCTCTTTTATGGACGCTTCAATAAACCAAATCCTCACGATGCTTATCAAAGAGATATTAAAATTTAAATAAATTCAAAAATACACTTTTTTAATTTAACAGAATAATGAAGCCACACTACAACTTCATGTTGTGACACAATATGGTGGCTCGTACTATCCTTTTTCCAGGTACAATAATATCAAGTTGTATATGTGCACTATTTCCTTCTCCTCACCATAAATTGTTAATATATACATTTTTTTTTAATTATGTAAAGATGATAACTAAATACAGACTGGACTAGAACTAACTGAGAATATTTTAGGGAGCGGTAGGGTAAAATTAAGAAAATAATTAAAAATATTATATTCATTATTTTCTTTTGGAATACTTTAATTACTTTTGGAATCAAGTAAGGTCACAATTTCGAAATAAGCTATTTCTCTAAAGTACTCAATAGTGACTGTTGCGTATGTTTTATGTCTATTAAATACGTAATTATTTTTTTTCAAATCCACCCTGTCTGTATAACGCTCTTCTTAAATCGGATTTAAACGAATTATTTTCTAATTGAATTTTTTAACCATGTAAACAACATGTCTTTAATTGAACTAAATGCTAGGTAAAAAATATTGAATTAATAATAAAACAATTTATTACAGATCTTTATTATGCATATTTTTTACATGACCTATAACTAACATGATAATGTTTTATATAAATTTGACATGAATAATAGTATTAAATTATAGAAAGAATGGGGAAAAAATAACAACCCATTTACAAATATGACACGCATTAAGTGAACAGTGTTGCCATACGATACAAACTATTGATAATAACCGAATTTTATCAAACTGTCATAATAAATTACCTTATTATTTATAAGAAAACATATTTTAGCCCGACTTAATTTATTTTTGTGATCGTGTTAGCATTACATGAGAGATTTAAAAATATTTTAAGTTCAATTAAAGACATGTTGTATATAATTTTATTATGAATTACCCATGCTGTATCCTACAAATAATATATAAATAAACCTAGTTTCATATTATAGTAATGCAAGCTTTAGAGCTTTGTTACAAAAGGGTCACAAATGAGAGCTCCTCCTTCTATTCTGCGAAGCTGACTGAAATTGGATGATATCATTTTTCATAAGGACAAAAGGAGCTCAATAAGGTCGATGGCTAAAACATTTTGCATAGCAAATGCATCTACGTAGTACAAGTAACCGGTTTAGTATGCGACAAAGTCAACAATATATCCTATAATGGCGCCACTTGATATCTTCTCGTTTTATATTCCACCGACATACTAAACTTCGAATACAATGTGCATCTGAATACAGAATTAAATAATGTTAACATACTTATAATGTGACATTTTACAAGCAATATATTTATGTATCTTGTATGGTTTGTTTGACAAATTACTCTCGAAAGTTAATATTCTTTGATGACCTCAAAATAAAACACATTTTTCAACGTTATGTTATAATATTGTTAGGTACTTTTTTGGTGTTTCTTAGTTCTTTGTCAATAAGAGTAACAACAACTATGAACCTATATCTATAGAAGTGTCATGCGTATTATTTTCACACATTAAAACGTGACCGGCTTTACTACATGCGCATATTATACATATACTTCACACATACGCGAGGTGTAGGCAAATGAAAATTGTATTTACTAAAATTTGATTCAATTAATAAGTCATTGTCTTAATAAAGAAAACAATATTATATATCACCCACATTTTTTTAAATTTCAAGTTTTTGAAAACATTTAAATTTTGAATAAACAATTATTGTACGATAACGCAACAAATGATGTTATTATTAAAATAATATAAAAACTGGATTAAAGAATTTCTTGGATATGGTCGAGTTATGTCAATGGCATATTTTTATGTTTGAAACGCATCCTTTAATATATGTTATAGTTTGTAACAGAAAGTGTTACCACACAAGTTTGTTTAAGTGGTATCCTTTTGTTTTAAAATATTATGGGGTTTTTCCTCTTTTACAAAGCACTTTCCAAGTATTAAAGAAAAGACGCACAACTCATTGAATATTCATTGTATCGGAAAGAGCCACAACAAATACTGCATAAAAATTACACTCTTCAGTGTAACAAAAACACTTTTATCGCTCAAACATCTGGAACATAGATAATACTTACACAATTATAGGTAATTTGAGTATAAAATAACTTTGTTAGCTGGGACATAGTTGAATGGAAAAGGCGAGTAAGTGATCGTATAAATCAGGAGCTTCTCTCGAAACTGCGGCACAAAACGCTAGATTGATTGATCTCCTGCATTTCAAATATAACCACTTCACACTTAATATATATAATTAAGTAAATCCTAAAAAATAACTTATAATTTTCTTATGTTTGTTTTATGTCAGTGTGTCTTGTATTGGATTTAATAGATATCAGTTTCTGATGATTATCAACAAAAATTTAAAAAAATAATAAAAAAATTGAATGAGGTGCGTTTAATGTTACATAATTTTTCCTATTATTTTAATTACTTTATATTATATTATTAAATATAAAAATGCCATGGTCATTGATTTTAATAAAACTTATTAAAGTTACACTTAGGTGATTTAGTTTCTAAAATAATTGCTTCGCCATTCATTTTACAAACCAAAGAAGCAGTATTTAAAAAATAGGGACTATTCCCAAACTCATAGAAAAATGGCAAATACAAATTAAAATTATGTATTCAAGTATTAATATACAAATTCACAATATACAATAGTACA
This sequence comes from Agraylea sexmaculata, assembly GCA_022606485.1. Lineage (NCBI taxonomy): Eukaryota > Metazoa > Arthropoda > Insecta > Trichoptera > Hydroptilidae > Agraylea > Agraylea sexmaculata. Next base: position 35,045 of record JAGTTH010003458.1, read on the forward strand.
ATATACTTAAGGGACTAATCTTAGTTGTATAGAATATAAAAATCTTTTTACCCATGGCTAACATGAAAAATTGGAATTTTTCTTTAAAATTACAGAGAATATGAAACCCATTTAAGGAATCGATGATTAATAGATTACAAAAACACCAATAAAACTATGTATATATGTATATGTCCAAAAAAACAATAATATATAAAGTAACAGTTTGAAAATCCACTGCTAAAATGAACTTACGTTTCTTAGAAACAAAAAGCCTAGTAAAATACTTTTTTTAAATAAATATCCATCATTTATTTGTAAACGGCTAAAATATATGAATTTATTTTACGTATTCAATTTAATTCAGATATATTGTGAAGTAGTAAAATATATGGTGCAGTGGCATTGAGTGTTGGTACGATTGATCTCTTGCAGTCAATGAGCCAATGCAGAACTACGTTATAAAATCCTCTCTTCTCCCTTTATATATTATGATATATCCTATATTTTCCTACTCTGTAGACCGCTTCTTCATCAATCTGCAAATGGATGACTCCTTTTCACAAATATTCCATCATTTTACTACACCCTATGACGTTTTTACGATGCGCCGATCAATCAAACCACGTTAAAATTAAACCGCTTGGCACATTTTTTGACGCCACGTCTCCCAATGTGTGATTTGTGAAATATAATATTTAAAAATAAATAAATAAATAGTGTAGACATAGGGAAAGAGAGGTTGGTTGTTCCGTAGTAGGTTTCCGGTGCCGCCCACTCGATACTACGAGACCTTACACACTCAAATAACACTTCCTTCGAAGCCTTCACTTTTCACATACACACAACTCAACCGGGAAATTCCCTTCTACCTTCTTCCTGAACAAAAATTCTGCTCAACTCACTTGGATTTTATCGCTCAAAAACGAACAGTTTATTCCCCTTTGCCGAAAGCAGCAGAGAGGCATGGCCCCAAAAAAATAACTACTCTCAACAACAAGATCGAATACTATGGCAGTATATTATATTATAACCAAAGGCGACTTTAAAAATAACTATATTTGAATTATTATTAAGTATTCAGCAAATATACAAAGTGGAGTTTTCAAACGTAGTGACAATATTTTAAAATTACGTATCTTAATTATTTATTTCACTAAGGTAATTTTAATTGAAATTTACAAATATTTTAAAAATGAAGTATAAAAATGTAGAATTATTATGCATTATCAAATTAAATATATCTAAAAATATTTTGAATTTATTTAATATTTTCAATCGATATTGTTTTAAGATGCTCTGATTTGTTTTTAATACTAATATAATAAGTTATTTGTTTTTTTCATTCGAAAGAAGTTTCAATTTTTTATTAAAATTATTAATAAAATAATATTATATAATGCGGTTTTCATATGATGACAACATTCATCGCAATATTTAAAAAGCGAGTTTTCCGATTATTACTGTTTTTTTTTAGAATTGTCGTTAATTATGCATTATTAAATATTATTTTGAAATTAATTTAATATTATTATCATTAAAAAACCTAAAATAAATAAAAACTATTATAGATATCTATTAATTGTAGTTAAATAATTATATGAAATATATTATTCTTCCATCTGGTAACACTGGTTGTTGATTGATGGTTCCGCACAGACATATAACATACACACACCTTAGACAATTATATTTATTTAAGACACAGAATAAGACACAAACTATGAAATTAAATAAATAAGTTATATAGGTCCGTATTTAATATGTGATAAGAGTGTGTGTACGAATAGACTAGAACTTGATTGTATTGGTCTACACGCTTACGCATCGAACGCACACATTGCACTATTATGTTGAATACGACCCATATATTCAATTGATTAAATGATTTAAAATAAATTGTTGTTTAACGAAATTTCAATTTCACTTGATAAATAATCGTAAATTGCCTTGCTAGATTCCCGTGATTTATTTTACTTGAGTCTATATATTAAATATTTTAGTTTACGTCGTAAAAAGATTGTTAAAATAAAATAGTATCTGTCTTCAATATATTTCAGCCTCTAACAAGTACCGTTTCAAAACCAAACTCTTATATAACTATTTAATATTTCTTCTTAAATAATGAGTTTTTGTATTATTATTTTATTTCCTTTTTTTAAATCAATATGTCTGATATTCCATCATAACTGATGCATAATATTTTGATGTTAAATGAGTGTCGGCGTATCTTGATACTGATGCTTTTAATTGAATTTTGTAAGATCGGGTTTAATAACAGAGCCATTTTACATTTGATCGAAAGTCTCGGTTAGCCCTCCTTTTGCGGTTAAACCACCTATCTCTCTTAGCTAACACAATTTTATATTAATTACTCTTGGCTGTGTCTCTATTTCTCTTTGTAGCTCGTCCTTAACAATGTTCCAGGGACAACATCTTGAGAATGCCATACCACTTAATTGTTTTAACTCGTCAATTTCATATTTCCTTTTGAAGCAGCCTTGCTGTCTTCATTATTTTGTTTGTGTTTCTCACCTGCTATGTTAATGCCGTTATTAGACCCCTTTTATCTATTCAATAACGCTTTGACGTGAAACCAAACACCTATTTGTACCACTCGATACTTCCTCCAACAACAATTTAATTCAATTCATATCGAAAGTCGAACGGCGTAAACTATCGATATATTTATTTTAATTGTCCTGCTGGGTATTATTAAAATATTTCATAACGAGAACATATCTCAGTAAGAAAGGCTTTACTCTGAATCCAATTCACCACCCGCTGAAATGATTCCAGCCTTTGTCTCCATCGCAAATCTTAATTACTCTAAGTGTTCGCTCGTTTACTTGAATACACAAACCAGGCCCACCCCTTGCTGCCACCCATACAATGCCAACCCGTTACCTTAATCCTATTTTGTGTGGATTCTGGCATCACCCTTCGCTGATATTATATTAGGGTCGTTGTCTCTCGCCCTTCTAGTTATAATTCGCGCGCTAATTACGAACCGAATTAGTATCAATTCCTATTTTTTTTGTTTTGATATAATTATTTATGGGATTAATAAACCCATAGAGTGTTGAAGTGTAAAGTAATAGATTCCCAGGCATACGTCACCGTAAATACTATATTAGAGTTACTTAGCTAAACTTATGATCGGTATTTTGTTAGTTAATGCCTTCTCTGAGTCTCGGGCGAGGCACAAATTAATAAAAAAACGATTAAAAGTACAGCAAAGCAACTCTGTTACCGTCTTTACGGTGTACATTTACGGCGACGCACGCCTAGGAATAGCAAGCTTAATTCCCCATTTATACCTTGCGGACACGTAACGTATCAAAAAAAATAAACATTGATTTTGTATCACGATCACAGATAGTGTTTCGTACAAAATATTTTGTCTGTCTGAGGATGTGAAGTCGTGAATTTCTTATTGTTTAAATTACAAAGGTATATCTTCATAAATCAGGCAGAGACGTGATAGTGGTAATATTTATTGGTAAAGTGTGGTGTAAATCAAAGTCGACGTTATTATCTGTTTGGGCACCCGACGACAATTAACCCTGGCCTCGGTGTCACGCACTAATAATAATAATAATAACTAGGTGGTAGTATTATAAAGGGGTGGCAGTTTCACCCCCATACCCCAAGTAACCGAGCTCGTTGAGTAGTCCAAGCCAATAATCCACTAATTAGTCGGCCGTAGAAGAGGATCTTAGAAAGTTTGCCAGTCACGGACTCCAGTGTTTGATTCCACAAGTCAGCGCTTTCAAACTAACTTCACTTGTTCGTGTGTTAACAACTAGAATAACCTATCTTGTCCATCCATCACTCACTAAAATTAATAATTCAGATACTGCTTTTACTGAAACAGGTCATCCAATATATAGCTATATCACACATATATTTTACCGCATACAAAGTCAGTAGATACAGATTGAGAATATCGAATGTTGGTGTAGTGATGCAAACATCTTGTCGGACAAACTCGAAGAAGCAATCACAGTTCTGTATATTCGATTAGCGTTTGTTAGGATAAGATTGTATTAACAATCCCCCAACTAAATTTATAATAGTCTGCCTCCTGTATCGATGTTTTCTTAGTCAACTATCACAGCACAGTTTACATTATTAAATTGCGCATAAGAACCAATGTTGAATAACAAACAGAACTACAGCAATAGTATGTTTTATTTAAATATTTCATTAATAACGATTAAAGTCCATGCCTACAATTTTGTTCCTTAACTATATTTTAATGTTTCATATAATCTTTGTGAAATCAGTTGAACTAATAAGAGATTTTACACATTTTAATCCAGCCTGAGATGATTAGTATATCGAGGTTAATTTATTTTTTCGGAATTGTTTAGCTTTAATACACTTAAAATGTGTATTTTAAATAATTATAATATTGTAAAACACGCGAAATTTATTAATTTAATTCGATTGACAATGTTTGAAACATATCAATAATTTTTATTTAAATTATTTCATTTATTATGGCTACAATCCATTCCTTTTTATTTGAAATTGCTATATTTTTATAAATTATATATACATATAATATTTTTTGTTAAATCTCCAGTTGCACCTTTTTAGTCTCGTGTCTCTTAACTTGACATTCTTGGTTTTGATATTGGACTCCTATTGGGTTTCTAATATTTTCCAAAGGGTATATTCTGGAAAAAAACTACTTTTATTCATGGGCTTTTAACCACTTCAAGTAAGTAATAAAAAATCCTCCAATATCATATATGTTCATTTACTTATGTGCTTCCAAGACCTGTGGTATTTTTTACTGAACAGTTCTGCTCGATTCTGAGTGATTCAGAAACCATACGATCTTTTCTGTGGTTATAATATTATTCTTGGTTGCTTGGGAGTATCAAGTGTCATTATTTCATGATTTGGGCTATTTTAACAGACCGACTCTTATTTAAAGTGGTTTCGATGAAAGGTGAACATTTCCATCTGTAATATTACATACACAGGGCGAGACGTTCTTCAAGTTTAATTGGTGGCAATAAAAAACAATAGGGCACTTGGGAGTATTCCAGCTTTCTTATTCATTAGTCGCGGGGGAGATTCTCAAGTTGGCCGTATTTCCATATCTTCGAACAACTTGTACCAACTCATCTTACATCCTAACTTCTATTATCGTATATAAAGTGTCACTGCGTTTACGGCCAAAGTTTCAAACACGAATTATGCTTTCTCACCTTTAATGCTATTTGCCAGACAACACTTGATTGCCGAGCCGCAAAGGTTCCACGAAACAACCTGGCAATTTTCACAATACACACATATGAAACTATCAAATATTAACATTTCTGAAACTAGTATTGACAATTTAAATAATTAATTTTTATTTATTTATTAATTGAATGAGTTTTATAACAGCATTGAAATTAACAGAGAAAACTGTACGCTTCGAATCTTGATATCGTATTACTATTGCGACCGGGAATAGATAATAAAAATCAGTTGTTTAAGGATTGTAAAATAAAAATTGATTATTAAATTTTGGGATAATCATCTTGGGAGTGTGATTGATTTATCATATAAAAAATTCATACAATGAATTAAAATTAGTGTATATCAAACTGTAATATTATTTTTTCACCGAGCATGAATATCATAAAACAATGTTAAATTTTAAAATTATTAATTATTTAATCATTTATCTATAAATACATATTATCTCTTTTCTACAAATTCTGCCACCTATAGGATTTGTTTAAGAGCGAAATTATTGCTTCCTACACCTTAGTCTATTTTATTTTATATACATTCTATTTATACATTATACAAACATTTTTTTATAATTCTATTATTTATTTTTATATATGTACTTTTCATTTTGGTTAACCGTTTTTATTACTATTGTTTTTTCTGTAAAAAAACTCTAATGAGCTTTTATATGGAAATAAATAAATTTATTATTATATCATGGTGCTGTACCGCTAGAGCATTACGGGAAATCTCAAGTCGCAGTGATGATAATGCAATTATTAATTATATAATATCTTTATGTTTAAAAATAATAAATACATGTTTTTTACTGGAACGCATATCATTGTCGAAATGCTAATGTTAGAAGTCACAATTTTGACAAATAATTTTTTCTTTAATTTCAACTGTACCCACTCACGAAACAATCTTTAAATTATTCTGCTCTTACTTTGTTACAATATATAGTGGTTCAATATAGATACCAGTCAGTCGAATCTCAAATCAATTTAATAATACTAAATTCAGGTTTCTCAGTGTAATCCTATATATTATAAACAAAGTTCCACCTGAACCTCATCATAATGAGGATCGCGGCTTAGCCTGTAGCATAATAACTACGGGGGGGCAGCTGCTGTAATAATTGAATTTAGTTTCAAAGAGACTCGAGCTCTTCATATATTAAATATGAAGAGAGACATACATTAATTTTTGTAGTTGCGAAAGTGTGAGACGTGAGGAATTTAATATGTCAACCACTATGTGCCATCTAAAATAGTGCTTCACTACCCTCGGTACTAACACTACTACACAAACTCCCTAAAGTAACTCTCACACCGTCATCGTCCACCAATACTTTAATATTAAATACTGATTTAATATTAGGCTGGAGAAATTCTAACCAAAAGTGATTAGATTAATTAATAAATACTGTAAATGCACTTTGTATGTTAATAATTAAAATATATTGTCCTTGAACAGGTTAACTGCACAACCCTTACGTGAATCGTAACAATTGCACTCCATTGTTTTAACATTTTCATTCAAAATTAATCCTACGATTTTTCATTGAATAGTACAATCAAACATATCAATGCCGTAGTTCAATTTTGAATTGATTATATTTTTTTTTCAAATTATGGTAATTTCGTGAACTGTTTGTTTTGAGATTTCCATAGAGAGAACAATGAAGTTTCAATATACATTATTTCAATTAATAACACTAAAAACGAGTGAAAACACGTGTACAGTTAGTACTGAACGACTTAGTTATTATTTTCCTATCTACCATTTTAGCATCATTGCTTTTAATATTTTAAAACATCGATTATATTGGTACCTATTCTCATTATTGAATAAATTTATTTATAATTATAAATATTTATTCATGTATAGGTGTAAACACAATTTCAATGTCAAATTAAAGAACCAGGTTTAAATAATGAAAGATTTATTTTCATTTGGTCTCCGAAGATGACAAGCTGATAATAAATATTTTCTGATAATAAATTATGGATTTCTACCAAGAAGGAGATATCATCTCCTTTGAATAATTGTGATCTAATTGATATCTTCTTTTAAAGTAAAAGTCAAGTCAAACATTTAGTATAATCATGCTTGTTTTTAAATTGACGGTGCGTTTTGATCGCTTAATTTAGTGGTTTATTCGCATAAATTAATATGTTGAAGGCTTGAATTAATAAAAATATCTAATTTTGATTATATTTTTACATATATATTTAGTTTTAACACTGCATAGACGAGTTTATTAAGGATATACATATGTGTTGAAGAGGCTTGCGGCTAGTGTCCCTATGTTGTGATGTATTGTAGAGAGTCTCACTCTGCTTAATTGCGTCTCCGTATTAAACGAATGTCTCATTCGACGCACCCTTTGTTCATCATCACCACCCCCTTTATACTAACCCTTCACTGTATTATGATATTATTATATTTGTGATGAACATACTCTGCATATCTTCTTAACGATGTGTGCCATTTGTGGAATATGCTAGACATCCTTTGAACGCTGCCCGTTTTTAATCAAAATGAACGTACATACCTATAATGGACGTGTTATTTTGAAATTACCGACCACTTTATGTGTGATAAAAGTTTTTGAAAAATAAAGGGCGGCGTGTGCGTTATTTTAACAAGATATATATCACATCGTGTGGTAGAGGAATAATATAAAAAAAAGCTCAGGTGTTGCAACAAGCCCTTGTAATACTACATCGACCACCTGAGTAAATCACCGCCGGGCTCCTAACAAATTATGCCACCTTTAGGGTTACCAATATATCAAAATGCAGCCAATAAGACTCGTAGCTTCATTAACATTTAAAATAGTGGGGTAGCTTCGGAGTGATTAATTTTCAATACTAGCCAACTAGCAGCTCTGATAGGAATCTTATAAAAATGCATTTTAAACTCAATTATTCATTTTGGACTACGTCAAAATAATTTATAATAATAATATCGTTAAAAAATTTAATGAATATTCCAAATCAACCAAAAATATTCAATAAAAAATTATTTAAAATACCAGCGAAATATCTGAAGAGAGAAGACGTATGTATGTAGCCAAATCCCGCTCAACTAAAAACATTAAAAAAATGATCGGTTATTACGACTGAGAGATCTGGAATAATATTAATAAAATCCCGATCAATCGACAATTAATTCTCACGTTATTGTGTCAAAAAAAACCTTCCCAAAAAGACCCTCGGGATGTATATTAATAAATATAAAAAAATAATCAATATCTCCATAAAAGTAAATATTATATGTAGAACATTCTATTTATTTACATATTTTATATTACAATTGAGAATACTAGTAAAAAAAACTCCGTTCTATATTTTACTAAATTACTGATTTATTATAATAAAGTGTTTCTTAAACATTATGTTTATTAGTGAAATAATTGTGTTGTCAGTGTCTCATTTATGGAAGTGATGAAAATTGACCTCTCAGAAAACGTTAACTGTAATTCAATCTACATAATGTACTAGTTTATTTTTGACTGAATTGTTAAATAATTAATATTGATCAAGATATCTCTGGTTTAGTGATTATTTTTACAATTTGTATTGAATTGTCTAAAAAATAAATTAAACTGATTAGAATTTTAAAATTGGTTCATGTTATTCAACACATTTTTTAAAATCTTATAAAATATACAACATCAATCCCTGTTTCAAAGCGATGACGAGGATTTGTGAATATCTTCACACGGCCGGACATAATCGTTATTATAGAGCGGCAAAGCATCCACCCTCGAGGGGCTTCGCACTTGCTCTCCAACCAATTTAGCAAAACCATCCTTTTGCACACTTATTTATTTATTTATAAAATACCCGAGATATATATCAAGCCGAGTTATTAACCTTGACTCGCGATAACGATTCGAATTATCGAAGGTGCGATCTAAATGTGGCCATCTTCTTCTTCGGCTTGTTCGCTTCGAGATCCGTTTTATCATTATCTCGATACATCTTAATTGAGATACAACCAACAATTGATGAACTCTATTTATAATACACTCGATTGCCATTCGATTGAGGATAAAAACTGTTATTTATATTTAATATTGTGAATTGTTGACCGTTTAAAATACGCTCTGTTATATGAAAACACCGACTACAATATCCAATTTATTTATAGAATTGATGAATATTTTGTCTTAGATTGAGTTGAAAAAAATGAGAGACTCCCAAATTCGGTTCGAATAAAATAGAGTAAAATCAGGAAAACATACATCTTCTTTTGAATCGTTATTCAATAACATTTATGTATAAAAATAAATGGATTTATGATATTTTGATTGTCAAATATTAAAACATAAAAAGCTTAATAGACCACGTTTCCCCTAGTATTTAAATAAAATGGATTTGTGAGCTTTTGATTCGAATCATCTCGATTCTTTTCAGAGACACTTCTCATTAAAATATTTTAATTACTTAGTTGGACTATATGTATAAAAACCTAATTTTTATTGATAAATTAATTTAATAGGATTATACCTATTACAAAATAAATTGTTCATGACTTTATTTATTTGGTTTATAGAGTGTGTCGTAGTTTAAGTGTAATATTGAGTTTTGGAGACACGTTAATTTTATTTCTCAATACATCTACACGGCAAACCTTGAACTTGAATAATCTCTTCGGGCAATTTCCTTGATCTCATAAAAACTATATGAAATACAAATGTTTTTAGGGTGTTAAATAGAATATTGAAATTGTAAATGCAGTATTTATTCAGGATGTGGGATAGTGTTTGTGATAGTTGCGCACTAGGACACGACCTTAGGGACCTTGGAAGTACTACAAATAGTAATACCAGTAGTATTACAGGACTAAATGTAACATATATCATACTTTTTGCACCCTCTTAATGTTATTGCTTTGCCACTACGTGCTGCTTGACACCGGAATTTCTTCAGTCTTCCAAATTAGTCTCAACGCTTGAATATTATACGAATACAGCTACAATTTATCAAAAAAATACCATAAATAAATACATGGAAAGCATTTTTAATTTATATTTGAGATTTAAACCTATATCTTTTAATATTAAAACGCGTTAACAGGAGAATTGAGGATGTCAAAGCTTCAATTTAAACTCTGAAAATCATAATTCTTTCATCATTTTTCGATTATACATGTGGATTTAAAATAAAAAGTATTTCATGTTATTATGATACCCTATTAAAATATTCTCAGTTAGTTCAAGTCCACTCTGTATATTTTATTTTAAATTTAATAACAAGATATTTTACCAACCAAATAATACATAAAGCTGTATTCTATAATTAATATAAAAGTACAAGGCACTTCCACAGTCTCTAAATCAGAAGTGAATTGAACTCTCATTTTTTTCAATTTGATTTAAACCAAATATCGAAATACTATTTAAAAGGTTAATAATTTGCGAAACGTAACAATTTTTTTATTTATTTATATACGCCCCGAGGGTCATTTTGAGAAGATTTAAACAAATTCTTAACTATTTCTCAATACAAATAACTTACTAATCGCCTCAATATTTACCTTAAAATCCAGGAAATGAACATGGAATAACCTGAATGAAAATGATTAATCGGATTGTGTTAATATTGTTCCTGATTTCCCAGTCATAATAATCGATTAACTCATTTGTTAGCAGGATTTCAACCCACGACTTCAGTATTTGTAGCCAAGTGCCTTATCTACTGAACGTATATGAAATATGTATATTTATCTGGAACAAATTGAAAGAGTTTTGTATAAAAACAATACACCGCGATAAGAACTTTTTTATTATAAAAAGACATCTTTGCGGTATTAATGTGATGAGATAGTAGGTGAACAGGCTTTGGAAACTACAGCAAACTTTTCCTAATAACGCAAACAATAAAATTCACCACAGAGAATCCCATAAATATTAAAAGCCTTCTGAATTATTCAAACGGAAACGGTAGCCGGCTTCATAATATTCCTCCATATGATGGAAATTCCCTAGAATCGAATATTACACGTTGTATAAAAACAGCCTCTTCTTCTGCGACAATAAACAGCCTTCGACACTACCAATAAAACCGAAAAATATATTACATTATATTCCCACCCGATAAAATATCCAATATATGAAAAATATAGGAGCGCCATTTAAAAGTCAATAAGATACCATATTCTCCGATACAATTAAATACATGTATTTTACTGGCTGTTTATTTTTTTCCCGTCGAAAAATATCACAAAAACAGAGTGCTTGTTTTTCTTGTTTATGGGATGGTTTAAGATGAAGCGATGCGGAAAAACCACAGAGGAAAAGCGTTCATTAAGAATTAAAACGAAACAATCGCGATTAAACAAGCCAGGTAAATTTACCACAAACCTGCTCAGAGCCCCGAAAGAAAAAAACAACTTCATCAAGATCACACGAGCTTTTTATAAATAACAAATAACATTCAAGTCGCTCCACCAATTTAATAATATTATATATAACGCAGTTCATATTCAATGATTTTTTAATTACCAACTCAAATCGAGGTTTTCCTATGAAAGTGGTCCTTGTATATGGAGTTTATTTAAAGAGAAGGAAGAGAATAAAAAGGTCAGAGATTAGACTTCCACTTGGGAGCTCCTCTTAATCTACCCTGAATTATACGGAAAATCTACTTTAAAATTTAATTATAATACCTACTCTTCAATTTTTGAATTTCCAATTTATTCTAATATAATTTTTTTTTATTTCAGGTAAGTGAGAGAATTCTGTTATGAAAAATCAATAAGCCACTAGGTAATATTTTTATAATATATTACAATTTTTTTATTATGCATAAGTTTTTACATTGATTGATAGAACAACACATCTTTGGAAATAGTCTTAGGTGTACAGATCATATAAATCTTTTTACCTATAACTAAGATAAGAATATTTTATTTAAATTTGACATTAATAATAGTAATAAATTATAGAAAGAATGGGAAAAAAAATAAAAACCCATTTACAAATTTGAAGATTAATAAATAATAACAACAATAAAAGCCATATTAACAAATCAATTACAAAATATAATGCTTAAAAACTAAATAACTATTTTTTTGGGTAAAACCAAATATGAGTTGAGTGGATTATTAGAAATTTAACTTTTTTTTAAATTTAAAATTTAACTAAAAATAATCTCAGTTTTGAAAGTTAATTGGTAAAATGAACTTCGTTTCTTCGAGGCATATTTGGTTTTATTTACATGTCTTATGATTGGGTTAGTCGGGAAGTTAGTCATTTTAGTGTAATGTGTTTTACTCAAATCTGCGATATTTGCTCTGATAATTTTTATCTTAATGTCCTCGTGGACTTCTTTAAGAAATGTGCCAGGTTCAAGATCTAAGACCATCTTAAGACACTTGTTTTGGACAATTTGAATTTTATTGATATGAATTTGATACTATAGTATACGCATTACGAAATTAATACTTTCAATTATTAAATATTCATTAAGTAACTATTTGGTTACATTTTGCCAAAAATAAAAAAAGCGATTAACAAACAACTCTTAAAGTGTTAAAAAAAGCGCGTCCGCTGCTTTAACTAGTTTCAAGTCTACTAAGATTATTCTGAAAGTTCTACATTTTTTATATCTTTCATCTCAGACTCGATTTTTTTAATTACACGAAGATTTTTTTAATACCTCAATCGAATCACCCATTTAGTGATAGTTACTTTACGAAAATTTTAAATTTCATTTTTTTTTTTATGTGTATATCCACAAAAGTGACGGGGATAAATCAGGAGGCACGTTACGGTTTATTTTGTAGTACGGAACGAATGTGGGATAGCAGTCGACTTAATGTCAATTCAATTAAGTTCATTGATGCATTTGGAGAAAACGGGCATTGTTGACTGAATAGATAGGGTTCCATTAACCGTTGGTAACTAAACACCGGGTCTTGGTTTGGGTCTAATAGTGGAATAGAGCTAGGACAAGACCAGGGCCCACGAATTGAAACCTTCAGAATACCGTCCATACGTGACGACACTACAGATCAGATAGCTAATACCAAACAAATGTAATAAAGCTTTCATCTCAAATACTAGGAAAACGCAGTCTCTAATCTTTGTTTCTTATGTTTGTAGAGCAAATGTCGTTGCTCATAAACGTACAAGTTAGTTTGGCTTTTAGTGTTTCTAATGTTTGATATGTGCTCTACATACATTAAATTGTTATCTATAATATATATTTTACTGTATAATTTAGATTTGATAAAGAGTAGATAGGACTGGGATGTTAATATTAAAATAGAACACTGTATATTTATCATAATTTTCCATATGATATATTTTTATTTTGATAAGAGGCGTGGCTACAAAAACTGTGTCATGGGTTCAAATCCCACCCAAGTCAATAAATGTTAAATTGATTTGATGATGACTTATACTTAGATCATAATATCCTATTGTGGAATCATGTCAAAAGAAAACCAACGTAATAGCTTAGGGGATAAGGCACACAACATGATCATGGGTTCATATTCCGCGATAAGTTAAAAAATAATAATTTTATCGATTATTTCGACTCGGGAATAAAATTAATAAAATCTCGTTCGATGGTCTTGATCCAGGTGTACTCTAATTTCCTGGATTGTAAGGTAAATAAATATTGAGGCGATTAATAAGTCGGGCAGAGCCGCTATGTTGTTGTGTCAAAATACCAAATTGGTAACCCCTTAAAAAAACTCTCAAATAAAATATAGATATTTTGGTGTAATATTTCAGATGTCTTGAGTATGATTTGTATTCATTACATCTTGTTTCTCAAATAAATTTTTTTAACGCATTTTCGATTCCCAACTTATGCTAAATATTGACCTACATCTTTTTATACTAATGGCTTGTGATTTAAACGTATTGTATCGTTAATTTAAAGAAGGATTTTGGCACAATGGCCCAGTGCGACCCTTTGACGTGGTCTTATTTATGGAAGGGTGGCCAATAGTACTGTATGATTGAGGGGGTGAGTAACTTCACCCTTTCTTGCGATAGCCGTCCAGCTTTGCCTCGTTAGATCTGAGCCCGAGATAGAACTTGTTAAAAATCTGGTCCTGTGCATTCAATATCGTTTTAATAACTAATACTTAGCTATTTAATCTGCACCGAGGGTGTACTCGAAGGGTAGTGGAATTACTGAAGGAATATATTGTGAAGGCTTTATGCAGAGCTGGCTTGCAGTTTTGACACCGACACTCGCATATTTCCAACAGCTGCTGGTTTATTATGAAATTTTACTTTGTGTCGCATGCCTCGCTTTCGTGACGAGAAACTTAACCATTTTATACACAATATACAACCAAAAGAAATGCCCTTATATCACAATTAACTTGGATTCATCATTAAAAAAAATACAAAAATTTACCCCCATCTATCTCTGGTCTACAATACACACACTATATTTTAGGAATACCTTTTTGGAATCATATATTTTTAAAGATTCGTTAAGAAACGACACCTTTCGATATTGAAATATCATTTATTTATTTAACGCATGAGAGGTCATTAAACAAATAATAAAAAAATAGTAAAAACAATAGTCTGAACAAGTATTTGAAATAAAAATCTATAATTTAACTTATGACAAGTAGAATTATTAGAAGTTAAGCTAAAAACAAAATATAATAAATACAATTATAGTAATATTAATAAATTATAATAAGTACCACTCATTTTTTCAGTTAAAATCTATTGATAAACAAGTAAATCACTCGAAATATTATAGTTATTTTCGCGAGAAATCCCTTTTTAACAATCAGTCGGTTAAATTTAATATTAATTCGTAGATTAAAAAGGTTTTTCAAACTATTATTTATTAGTTAACCATGGCCAACTCGTTCAACGGATAAGCATATATGGGTTCAAATACTAGGTGATCGAACTTTAATTTTCTAGATTATCTGTGGTCATATTATAAAAAATAACTATAATAAATTGTAACATCTAGATAATATACTTGGCGCGTTTAAATACCAATAAAATAAAATAGTTGAATATGTTTACTAAAAATAAATAATTGAGTCGTAATTAAAAGTAGTAATATAGCCAATAAATTAAAATTTATTGTGTTTTGGTTTTTTTTTGTACCCTATTGAGTTTTACAATCACAAGCGGATGGTAATTATTCCTCCGGGCCAAAGTTTCAGAACAGGGCTGTGAATATTCTCGTAGGCATTTCTCACCCCTCGTCGAAATACTAAAGTGGAATTTTAATTATTGATATTAAATTCTTGTCTTTGATTGGCGGCGGCACTTTCGTTATTAAACGGATCGGGGAATTTCTGCCGATTGGTCCACGGACACGCAAATATTCTCAACCCAAGTTGAGACATTTTGAACATTCGCTGCTTTGCCTTTAAAGTGTTAAATCTGGACTGGGAATTTGATCCATACCGAACGAAACTGAAATATTATTAATTTCCTAAATTAACAGGAATCCGCATCAAAGGGTTCGAGAACATTGATGAGATGGTGACAGTCGGAAATAAAACCGCTTCATTTGACAATACTTTATCAAAGTATTTTATCCCCTATACAAATATTCATTGTATAATATTATATCCAGTATTTATATTCACATTCATGGTTAATTTAATATTTATAATTATAATAATAATAGAAGATCAGCTTGACCTTTTCATCTTATGAATTAGACTCAGGTGTACAAACTATATATAAATCTTTTTACCTATAATTAACATGAGAATAAAATTTTTATGTGACATAAGAGATACTTAGTATTAAATAATAAAAAGTATGGGAAAAAAATAAAAAACCCACTTACAGATATGAATATTTTTTCATAATAAATAAGTTATATTATATATTCATATTTCGTATCACTAAAATACCATATGGAAACCATTTTCTTATAATTTTGAATAAATATTTAACTAATTTCACACCATATTTTTTCCAATTAATAATAATAAATCGTAATATATCTGAAATAAGCGTAGTCGTCGTTTATAAAGTAGTCAAATCTCGAAATTCTACCTCTTTTTAAAATAGTATCACTAATTTCAAGTGAAAGTGTTTATATACTAAATATTAGATTCATCACATATTGAATAGTAAATCTTCCATGCATACTTCCACTATTAGATTGTAATATTAATTAATTATTTATTTATATTCTATATTGATTCGTTCATTCGTGAAAAGCCTTCTATAAAGTCGATCTGTTCCATTGTTCCTTCACAACAAACCATTTTTGTTTTTCAACACCCTCAAAGTGATTGTCCCCTTTGCATCGAATCAACTTTGGAATTTCCACTCTTTGATCGAATAGCTACTTTACAACCCCCGCCTTTTCTTTTGAGAGTGTACAATGGAACTTCCCCATTTATTCTTTGTGTAGCTAATTATATTTTAAACTGCACATGCAAATCAATCACGTATCGTATAGAATTGTTACTTGAGATTGTATTTGAGGGTGGGTGGTTAAAAAGGATTGCTCTGAAACGAACAGGGCCGTTGGTAAAGTTCCACCCACAATCCACCCCCATCGATAACCACCCTTTCGTTTTGCTGTCTTTTATTCAAAGTCCGCAGAGTTAATTATACAGAGAATGGTATGAGAAGGGAGAAAATGTCTACCGTTATAGTATTAGGAGCCGTTGTAGAAATTTTGTTAAAATCAAAAATATTTTAGACCACATTAAAATCATACAATCAACGTATACGTATATTAATGATTAAATTCTTAATATAAGATAGTAGCACTTTATTTATATTAAATTATTAGTAGCTGTTGTTTTAAATGCCATACATAAAAATATTTATAACGTGACTCTTTTAGACTTCTTTATATAAGAGGGAATGGATCTAGAATTAAATATAAATCTTTGAACAGAAAAAATGTCACATTCTATAGCGAATATACACTATTATTTTTTTTACTATAAAATTTCCATATTATTAATATAATATTTTGATTAGTTAAAATAATTTAAAAGTCATAACATAATTAATGGGGAAAAATACAAAAAACCCACGACACTATTAAATATTAAGGGTTAAAATATTTAAAAAATTTCCAAAGTTATCTTACCTACCTTTAAAATTCTCAACTAATAAAATTCAATCTTCTATTTATTATTAAATGTACAATTTATTTATGTATATTTTGTGGGCATTCTTAAAAAAGGAGAGTCTGGAGAGGCTTTTATTTGTTTATTTCAATTTGATGTTTTTATATCGAAATATTTTCAATGATTCTCACGAATTTGGTTGTTCTTTTATATCGTTTGAAATATCTAATATATGATTTTCTTCCATCTTGTATGGATGCCCAGCTTGGTCTACTGCGGCAAAAATTCATATTAATAAAATTCAAATTATCCAAAACAAGTGTCTTAAGATGGCCTTGGATCTTGAACCTGGCACATTTCTTAAAGAAGTCCACGAGGACATTATATATATTACAATTTCTTTATTAACATAAGTTTTTACATTGATTGATAGAACAATACATCTTTGGAAATTGACTTAGGTGTACAGAGTGTTTACATCTTTTTACCTATAACTAACATGAGAATGTTTTATTTAAATTTGACATGAGTAATAGTATTTAATTATAGAAAGAATGGAAAAAAAAAATAAAAACCCATTTACAAATTTGAAGGTTAATAAATAATAACAACGATAAAAGCAATATTAACAAAACAGTTACAAAATATATAATGCTTAAAAACTAAATAACAATTTGTTTGGGTAAAACCAAATTTGAGTTGAGTGGATTATTGGAAATTTTATTATATTTTTAAAAATAATATCAGTTTTGGAAGTTCATTGGTAAAATGAACTTTCGTTTCCTCGAGACATATTTTTATTTACATGTCTTATGATTGGGTTAGTCGGGAAGTTAGTCATTTTAGTGTAATGTTTTTTACTCAAATCTGCGATATTTGCTTTGATCATTTTTAACTTAATGTCCTCGTGGACTTCTTTAAGAAATGTGCCAGGTTCAAGATCTAAGGCCATCTTAAGACACTTGTTTTGGACAATTTGAATTTTATTAATATGACTTTTGCCGCAGTAGACCAAGCTGGGCATCCATACAAGAGAATCGGTCTGATAATTGATTTATAAAGAAGCAGCTTATTCTTGGGTGACAGCTGACTACGCCTGTTAATAAGTGGATATAAGGTGTTAATAGCCAGGTTGCTCTTGTCCACAGCATATTTTACATGCTTGGACCAGTTCAACTTGGAGTCTAGGATAACTCCCAAATACTTGACTTCTTTGAGCCAAGGAATTTGTTCGTTATTGATACTAAGGGGGGGGATGTGGGATCGCTTTCTTTTGTTAGTAAATATTATTGCTTCAGTTTTACTCTCGTTGAGTTTTAATTTCAAGCGAGAGTAATACTGTGTTAGTAGGTCTACAGATGCTTGGAGGCGTCTACGAATTGTGTCTAATCTGTAAGATGATGTGAATATAGCGGTGTCATCCGCGTAAAGAGCTAAGAAGCAATTACGAGGAATAGGGATGTCATGGATGAAGAGATTGAAAAGATAAGGAGCGATAATACTTCCTTGCGGAACTCACGCAAGGATTGGATGCTGTACAGATTTAACATTGTTAATATCTACTGAGAATTTTCTGTTAGTAAGATAAGATTGAATAACTTTGGTGAGATATGGTGGAGTGTTAGTGTTAATTAGTTTGTGAATGATACCATCAAACCAGACTACATCAAAAGCTTTGGCAAAGTCCAGGAAAATCATTCCCGTACTTTTTTTATTATTAAAATTTCCTCTAACATGCTGTGAGATTCTTGTTAGTTGTGAAGTGGTACAATGGCCCGGTCTAAATCCGAATTGTTCATTAGGAATGACGCAATCCAGAGATTTTCGCAGGCGGGTTAATATGACTTTCTAAGATTTTACTCATGCAGGGGAGGAGACTGATAGGACGATAGCTACTGGGAAGGGATTTGTCTTTACCAGGTTTAAATATAGGGACTACTTTGGCTGCTTTCCAATTATCTGGAAAATATCCAAGAATAAGACACGAGTTAAATATTTTAACCAAACAATCAAGAGCCTTTTGTGGTAAGTGTTTAATAAGAGTGTTGTTAATGTTGTCGTGTCCTGGTGATTTTTTATGTTTTGAGTTTTGAATAATATCAGAGATTTCAGAAAGAGTTACCTCGTCAATCTCACATTCAGAATAGTTGTGAAGATTCCTAATTGACTTAGTAACTGCTTGTTCTGTGAGATCTGTAGTGTCATTATGTGTCAATGTGTGTGCTTTAACGAATGTTTCAGCGATGAGATCAACTTTCTCCTGAGCCTTGTAAATAATTTTATTACAGTCTTCGCTCCAGAGCGGAGGGATAAAGGATGTTTTTCTAGTCATCGACTTACACATCTGCCAAAGTGAGTTATTTTGTGTTTTGAGAGACCTTATCTTCTGTTCCCAGGATTCATTTTTATGAATTTTAATTTTATATTTAATTTCTAAAATTAGCGCATTTATGACAGATTTGAGTTTACAATTTCTTTTCTTTCGCCACTGATTCATTAATCTATTTTTTACATGAATTAAGTCCACAATTTCAGATGGGAGTTTGTTCTTAAAAGTATTGTTAATGGTTTTAACAGGAATATATAAGGCGGCGGCGTTCTTAATAGAATCTGTGAGTGTAGTGATTGCATTGTCAACGTGAAATGTGTTGTTAGTGTCGAATTTAAGTGTAACGTTATTGTTAATATGAGTTTTGTAAGCGTTCCAATTAGCCGTCTCATAACTAAAGAAGGTTTTTGGGTGATTTTGTAATTTCCGCCGATGTTAAATACAATAGGGAGATGATCGGAGAATATCAAGGATGGATGGATATCCTTTGGGTGGGAAATGCGTTGGACTTTCGGGGAAAAGGATACGAAAGTCTTTTTTATCACAATATTCTCTTAGTAAACGGCCATCCTTATTTCCGCGAATACAGTGCCAAAAGTGTTTTTACAATTAAGATCACCAGCAATTATAACATCCTTACCGAGAGACATAATTTTGTGGATATCATCTTGACAAATTTCTATTTTGGGTGGCTTATAAACCGAGGCAATAATGTGAGTTTTATTATTAATAGATACACTAATTGCTATTGCTTCAATTGAGTTAGTTTTACGAATTACAACTTTCGAATGACATATAGAGTCTTTCATCACGATTAAAACACCACCGCCTGTTTTGCAAACTCGATCGTTGCGATGTATTACAAAACCTGGTCTTCTCAGAATTATATTTGTATTAAGAAACGTTTCACTTATCAATGCAATGTCAACACTTTCTCTTAACATAAAGTCAATCATTTCGTCGAATTTATTTGAAATTCCCCGGGAATTCCAAGCAACAATCTTAATATTAGAACAGTGACTAACCTTAGACATTATCAAGCGATGCGGCGAGCTCCATGATGAGATATATCCTTTCATTCTTTGTCTGACATGTCTTTAGCTTCCGCTGAAGCTCTTGAACCTTCAATACAAGAGTCATCAGGTCTCCTATCGGCATATCAGCGCTAGAGATTGGGGCGGTAATGTTCTTCGCAGTAGATGTGGTGGTGGGACCTTGGGCAATCTGTGCCCATGACAGGTCAGTCACGTGATGAGATGTGGACGGGGAGATGACCTGGGCGGCCATTGGTCCACGAGCAACCTGGGACCAGGAGCGTCCGTTGACGATGTTCGGGGGCGGCACTGGTGCACGCTGGGTGGCCGGTCTCGCAGCTGGCAGCTTGGGGGTAGATCTTAATTTGATCTGCTTCTGTCTGTCAGGGCAATCCTTGAAGTTTGCAGTGTGGTCCCCTCCGCAATTGCAGCATCTTGCGGGGGAAGTGGCATCCTTTATGCATGTGGAAGTCTGGTGATCGCCGCCACATTTCACGCATTTGAATGCGTTGTTGCAGTTGGATGCTGCGTGTCCCCACTGTTGACAACGGAAACATTGCGTGATAGAATTTCTCCCAAGAGAGTATTTTTCAATTGTCACTCTACAGTGACAGATATTAGTAGTGTTTTTGAAGTCACTCATATTTGTCTCATTGCTGAGATTTATTAAATATAGGGGTGACTTCGTAATGGAGCCATTTTTTCCTTTCATTAGGAACACGTCTATTATTTTAAATCCTTTGTCGCTAAGGTCCTGCTTGATTTCCTCTACAGGAAGCAGAGGCAGGCCTCGTATGACAGATTTTTTAGGTCTGTCACATTCTAACGTAAAGGAGAAAAATTCCGTGTTTAATGATTTCAGGCCCGCTTTAAGGGCTCTGAAATCAGTGATATTGCTGGTTTGGACTCTGACTTGTCCGTTTGGTTTATAATGTAGTTGGAATTTATTGATGAATTTCTTGACAATCGTCAAGTTTTCACCGTGCCCTGAAGATTTGAGATATAACGGGGGAGGTTTTTTGACATCCTTATCGGATGACAAAATTACCTCCCCCAGCGACTTAAATTGGTTTTGTTTTGGAATGGAAGTAGGAGTAGTAGGTCTTGGACGTTTGATCGGGTTCTTTGGTAAAAGAAACCCATCGATCGTCGTTTGAGCCATTACGTTTACGAGTTAACTAATGAGTATATGTTACTATGATAAGGAGCGATGGTACCTGATAATAATGGTGAAGTGGATTTTGGCGGCGTTGCGGCAAGCTCGTTATCAGGAGAGGTCGCAGGGCGGCAGACCGGTTTGGTAGTTGCGACACTTGTGTACTTGACACTTTCGAATTTGCTTAACCATGCAAGGAGCACTTCAATATACGTGTGTACAAGACGGCTGTCTGGACGTAACTCAATCAATCATAATAGGCGTTGTAATTTGTTTACTTTACCTATATGAAATTGCATTTTTTATAGCATTCATTTTTTAAAATAATATTCTTATCCAAGTCTTAAAATTCTTTAGTTTATGGATAATTTCTTGGATTATAGGGTAAATATTAGATTACATTAAACATAAATTTAAATATTTATTTATTTAGGCGTTTTATGAAGGATTTTTACAAATTTTGATCTTTTAGACACAACAAAGTGTTAATTCATTGCCAGTCGATGATCTTAACTATTACTAGTCACACATTTGACCGACAGAGCGGCTCTGTCCGACTAAATAATCGCTTCAGTATTTACCTTACAATCCAGGAAATTAGAATAAACTTGGATTTAAAAGATCGATCGGAATTTTATTAATATTAATTTAATTGAATAAGAACGCTCGTGGGAGCTTTTTACAGAGTACAAATAAAAACAAAAAAAAATATTGTGGAAATATGAAAAGTAAACTGTAGGTGATAGTGATTTATATTTCATATAAGGTCGTTGCTATGTATAAAAGCAATGTGGGTGGCAGAATTGGTGGAAAAGAGATCACCCATTCCCAAGTCGTAATCATGGATGAAGCCGATCGATAGGGATTTTATTAATAATATTCTCGATTTCTCAGTAATAATTAATCACTATTTATATCCTTATCACTTGCGCTTGTAAATATTTTTAGTTTTTTTTGTATGAAGCCTTGTGATTGATTAAAAAATCATGGTGTTTTTGAATGTCGTGGAAAGGACAGATATCAATGTCAAGCGGAGATTATATTTGGGGTAATGTTGTATATTTTTTCCAGTATTATAATGAGAATGATATTATTTGGGAACACGTACTGCGTGTAAATGAAGTCTATCGTTTATCAGTGTAGTTCGAGCCGCGCCGGTTTTTGTATTATGCATTTTATGAAGGCACTTGGCGCGAGTTGCCGAGTAAAATTTTTAATAAGAGATATCTTCAGAGGAGAAGCAGGCTTTCTGCATTAAAATTCCACTTCCAAACATCCAAGTACATCATAAACAAACCCCAGTATCTAGTATAACATAACAGCGGCAATCGCAATAACAAACACAATGTTCAAAATCATTTCCAGCCATGAGAGTCGTCGTCGTGTCGAAGTACACATGTGAAATTGTAATGTAATAGACTCGACTCCCCCGGGAAAATCGTTCGACTTTTAGAGTCATATTAAATTTGAAAACATTGTGTGTTAAAAAATACATAATTTCGGTTTTGTGGTATGAAATAAAATACATTATTTAATTTCATGATTCCGTGCTCAAAAAAATTCTGATCCTTATCAGTTAAAAACTTAACTAAATGCGATTTAAGATCATTGTCATGTAAGAACGTTTTTTCATTCAAGGTAATATTTTGCAATAACTTGAAGAAATAAATGGAAATGTGAAGGTGCGACATCGGACTATATGGAGGATGTGACTTCCAAACCAAGGCCAAATATTTTTTACGAATTACCAAAGATGAGTGAGGTTTACTTTGTTCTGGTAAAATACAAATCCTTTGCTATTTGTCAATGCTGTTGACATTATTTAATAATAATTAGTGTCTATTTTTATTGGCATTTTGTGTTTTCCCCATATTTTCATCATTATATTGCATCACATATCAATATTTATATTAGATATAATTCACTTCTCAAGATCACTTTACATTTAACAAGTGAATTAGTTTTGACTATATGCCTAGTTAGCTTATTGATAAGAGAGGCGGATTCACTTCCCGCACCAGGCATGTATGTATTATTATTTACTTTTTCAGGATTATTTCAGTTTATTAAAATTTAGTGTATCAAATGTACTAATTGGGCTTCCGCTTTAAATAAAGAAATAATAATCTTTCTATTTTATTACCAACAATATTGTATGTTCATAACTAATAAAGAAATTATAATATACATGTGGATTATATAAAGACTGTGAGTCGGAGAATTTCAGATGGACCCCGACTATATTTATTTCTATAAAATGCAGTTTTTAAATGATCAAGTATATAAAATAATGGCGTAATTTTATATTATTTTTAAAGTTGGGAAAACATCAATAAGTAAATTAATTTTTAGTGAATTTTGGAGTTTATTTCGACTCCACAGCCCTGGATTATATATTGAAAACTTTAGAGACTGACAAAGTTTATTACTATTTCTCTATTTCCATTGCACTAATCAAGGTAATAAAATACATTTTCGAGAACACAATTTGTCAAGGGGCAAGGCAAATTTTGACAGACATTTATGAAGTAATATCCTTTTTTATGCGACTGACATCTGCGGACCGCCATAAAGTTTGCCTGATGCGTAAATATAAAGAGTAAATCTGTGTCATTTGCCTCTGCTTCATTATTATCATAGTACCTTCAACAAAATGACACAAGATTACTTCTCTTATATTTATTTTAATTAAAAGTTACTAAGCTGATATTGTGTTTGAAATAGGGTACCAAATGTACCAGTCGTAAATATTGGTCGGCCACTATCGTAACAGTATGTGTAGTATTAAAATTGACTTATACAAATCCAATACGAAAAACTAATTAATTATTAATAGACCCATCTAGCCCTGTAAAATTAAGATATAAATTTTGGCCTTGGTTCATGAAATCTCCTTTTGGGTTGGTCAGTTTTTTCATACAAGTAACTAATTTTAGTCTTGTTAATTCATATAATGATTTATTAAGGGCCCATAAAAATTAAAAAACACTTTGATGTCTACTAAATGACAACAATACTTGAAAACCTAGTCGAAAGGCCACAGAAAAGTAATATTTTCTTTAATTATATTAATGAATTATGTGTTCTACCCAGAAAGAGATATCATCTTAGTTCAAAAATTATATTATAATTTAATATTTATAGGAAACTATCATGTATATATATTTTCGAAAATAGTAAACAACGTTAGACTACTTTACTAAGGGTTTCGACAAATGGGGAGGCTTAAAGTAATTTTTCAATATATATGCAAGTGCGGCAAGAAATTTTTATTATTTTTGCCAGATCCGTGTACCTCGATAATATAATATTTTCCCTGAAACCATTGTCTTGGTAGAAGATATATCGTTTGTTAATTTAATGGTATTATAGGACAAGCTGGGTGAAGTGTGGTTATTTTAATTGATAGGATACTTCGGTTAGGAAAACGGAAGAGGTTTTCACGTAGCAAAGGGTTAAATAACAATTTCCTGAATTTATTCACGATTAATTGGACGTCTGCAATAAGCTCTTGTAATTTCCAACAAACAATACCCTAAATACTGTTTTAATAAACTACTCACCGATTTTGATGGTTTCAGGCAGTGCTGTGATTAGAGGAACCATAGACAAGCTGATGAAGATGATCAGCTTCAGTTGTGAAGAAGACACCATTTTATTAGATATAAGGTATCGAGTATAACATCAGAAATTATTAATTCCAATATTCAAGTTACAAACACTGAAGAGCAAAATTAGTTTTTCCATTATTAAAGATGCGCATATTGATCCTCCATGTTTAGAAAGAATCCTGTAACAAATAAAAATAAAATATATTTATCAAAATGGTCGATTTTTTTGTACATTAAATATTTACGAATGTGTTTATGTTTTTGTTGGAAAAATACATTCATCAATATTTGACGTGCGATCAATAAACATAGAAAAAATATACGAAAACCCATTTTTTTAGATGAAAAGGTTAACAAATAAAAAACAGCTTCATTATTTGTTGTAAGGTTTTTGGAGAAATTTTTCATATATTTGGAAAAAAATATACTGAGAAAGTTTTTTATGTAATATTATTTTTTAATAATATAATACATATATCAATATATAAATATCAGACTATAATATCACGATAACATTACATAAAGCTGTCCCAAGGTTAATAACTGACAAATAAGAAAATTAAATTAAAAAAAAACAGTTGAATGGAACTTCACAAGTACAAGGCGTTCTGTAGAAAAATAGGAAGGCGGATAAATCAGGTCATGATCGGCCTTTTTTAATATATATCCTACTTTGAGATAATTGAAAACCCAATTTTAAAGTATTCAGCAAATTTGGCGAGTAACTAATGCAGGAAAAAGTGTATAGTAGTTGTTGTGGGTAATTTGTAAATGTTAGGTTTGTGTTGAAAAATTTTCTGGATTGTTTCCGTGACCACCGACTGAGCAATTTGTCTTTGTATACTCAACTAACTAAAAAAACTTCTAAAGAATTGCCTTGTGAAAAATATCCCTCTGAAAAGAACCCACAACTTATTATATATTAAATAAAATCTTATTGGATTGAAGGGTGTTTTAATTTGCGAGTTGACCCATTTCTGAAGCTGGCGGTTGATGCATGTGGTCAAGTAGAAGGCTTTCACATTAACCCTTATCCTCAACTCATTATAATTATAAAAGAAAGAGTATTTTCGCAATTAATAATTATGAATAAATTCTGAATAAAAAGGAGAGTAATCATAAGATACGTTATTTTTACTAAAAACTTATAGAACGTTTATATATCTTAATATAATTCTGCAGTATTTTGCGATGGGATTAAATATGAAATATTTCTTCTAATGATCACAAGTTTTTTTTATATATCAAAAGCTTATTTATAAAAATATAATGTGATAGTCGTATTATAATAAAAGCTAACATGGAATATTAATAATAAATGTGTGCATTAAATGGAAGCCAAACCTTTATGTTTTCACCAAAATATACAATCATATTAATAATGTTTTGCAATAGAAACAGACAAATATTCAATTTGTAGATAGGTTTTTGTATTAATTACACATCGAATTAAAAATGAAGACTTTTTCTCGTTTTTATTCATAATTTTAGTCGATAGCTTAAAATATATAATAAATAATTTGAGAGATACAGTGATTCAAATTATTGATCTCAAAAGATTAGGTTCTTATGGTAAATTCTTACAAAAAATAGGGTGCGAATAAATACCTGTGATTTTAAATATTATTTCAGTTTCTTGTTGAATACGTTATAATAGTATCAAAATGGAAATCGGTGAGTTAAAAAGGTTCAGGGATTGTGTAACGGAAGGTTGGTAACGATGAGGAGCCCTTGAAAGGGTCAACACAACCTTATTTCGAGGATCTTCAGCTCCTGAATGAGGATATTCAGGGTCTAAATTTATTATATATGAAAACACAATAGCAGTCACCATACATTGATGTTTCTACAACGTCCTAAATCTGAATACTATTAACAAGAATCACTTGCCTCAAAATATATTTTCGTAAAAAGTACTAGAAAAGCACTCTACCTCCCGCAGCTAATAATATAATATTTGCTTTGCTTTAAAGGAAAATACAATCACCTGACATGCTTTCATCTTTTATAAGATAACATATTTTATTTTTATCTCTTCAAGTAAATATTTATTGTACAATACGCCAAAATAACGGCGAAAAATGTCGCTTGGGGGCAAAGTGAGTCTTGTAAGACGATATTTATTAGTTACTGTTGTTATTTATTTGTTCATAGTTTTTTGGTTAAATATTGATTGAATAATAAGTAAACTTCGTACTACTACTTTAAACAAACTGGTAATTTCCACAATCTTTATTTTTTTATTACTAAAAAATTTTTATTACTAAAAAAATAAATATTATTTAAATTTATTTATTATTTAAACCTAACCTAACCTAACCTTTCCCAAAATGACTATATTATAAATGATATTTTTATTTTGGTAACGTACAATATGTAAACACTTTTTCTTTTAGATGTTTTGCTATTGTTAAAGTTATAGTATGCTCTTTGATTCTTCTGTATTTATTACTTCATATTTTGAATTTCTCTAGATTTAATCAATATTTGCTCAATCGTGTAAATTAATAAATTATTTAAAAATACATAATGTAATATTAAATTAATGAAATAACATTTCAAAATATAAAAAAACTATTTTCATGAAAACTTTCAAATTGTACACAAATTGTCTCTTATAATTGAATAGTAGTCGTGAGTTGCACATTTGTTCTATAAATATAAGAAACAAATATTAGTATTATAATTTAAAACCTCTTATAACTGTATTACAACACCAACAAAATTAGAATATAAAGTATATTTCAATAAACACCTTTGAGAGTGTGTCGCATTTCATGTTTCGTATGAAATTATCAGACTTTTATTGGAATAAAAGTGAAAAAAAAAGGAATTCCAATTGAACAAAATCGTTTTTGTGGTAAATCCAGACTTGTATTGTACTGTATTTGATACGGGGAAAAGGAGGGAAGTGTTATTGGATAATACTGGGAACCATTGTCCGGTGTTTGTATTGCTTTTTGTGTGTATTTCATTACAAAGAAACATTTAATATGTGCCCCTTTATTAAATGGTATTTTTTATAATAACCCTCCGAACAGTAATCGTAAATAATACCCCGGCTGTATTAACCCCTTTCACATTAATATTTACTGAGACTAAATTGGTTTGGCGATTATGACAATTTAAGAATTATTAATCACTGTTTTTAGTTTTATTTCAAGTTTGCTTAGGGAATATTTGGCACGGAATGAGAATAAAGAAAAAGAGGGATGAAAGAATAGGTTTTCGCTGAATAATATATATATGTAGTATGAGCTTTTACGCTTCCTGGTTCCATCGTAGCACACTTTAGGGATGATTTATAAACTTACATTTTGTCATTTTACCGACTCGTATTATATAACTGAGTGGTCATCGGATATTTGCAAGCTTGCCTTGTAGAATTTATTAAAAATTTAATATATAGTCCATGTTCGTGTTGTGTATAAAAAGCCAGATGTTGTCAAGGGATGGGGCAAGTAGCTTGTGGTGATGAATGACCATCTTCTGTACACACCCCCATGTAATATATACATAGCGGGTCATTCTTGCTAAACAATTCAACACTCACATGGGAATATTACTGTGCAATAATGTATTCTATTGACTCACGACTAAACCGCATATTTACTTATGACCCCTGGGATGTGATCGGATGAAAGGTAATGTAAATATACTAAAAAAGTATTTATATATATATATATATTTATATATATATATATATATATATATATATATATATATATATAAATACTTTTTTGTCATATTTTTTCTATTAGCGTGATTAATAATAAAAAAAAAGTTTTATTTATTTATTTGTGGTCGTTATATACATAAAAATGTGTGAAGTAAGTGAATACATTTTTAAAAATATTTTTATTAGAACAAGCACAATTTCTTTCTCCTCGGATTATTCTTATTTTCCTAGACAACCTAAATATTTGTAAACATAGATGGATTATAGAAAAAGTCTAGTTATCTATATTAATAAACTGGGGTAGATTTTGGTTCTTGTATTTTATATAGATAATAGTTTAACTGTAATTGATAAAAAAAACATATATTTATTGGACGCGGAAATTGATAATTTACCTCGATTGGGATATATTTATTGTTTAAATAATTTCATAGCATAGCCAGATAGTTAGTAGTACGATTATAATAATAACAGCTAGTACTGTTATGCGGTGGTTACACAGTGCTAGTTACTTGATAGTGGCCTAAAATTTTTGGACAAGTTAGGTACTGCAAACTTCTTTGTTTTCACTTGCCTGGAAACGAGAAGTAGCCTACTAACTAGAAATGTGTAACCAAGATATTATGGATTGGTTACACAGTGCAAGTTGGTCGTGCAAGTTGGTCGTGCAAGTTAACTGACTTACCAGTAATTGGACTTTACAACCGCAAAGTGCAAGTATAATACTTGCGGTCTAGTAACCGACAAGCTTTCCCCATCCCTCAACTTACCCATATCTTACTAAGGAAATTGTAAAATATCAATTGTTACGCTATTGTAAAGGTCTGATTAAAAATGGCTAGTTGGTTGTGCCAGGCAAGTGAAAATAAATTAATTTGTAGTGACTAGACCGCCAGTTATAGATTAGTTGTCCACTGCCAGGTTAGTAACTAGCAACGTGTAACCACAGAATAACAGTACTAGTTGTTATTATTATAATCGTACTATTAGCGTAATAGCTCAGGGGATAAGACGCGTGGCTACAAATACTGTGGTCATGGGTTCAAATCCCACTGAATTATTTTTTTTAAATTGATTTGATCGGTTATTACGACTGGGAGATCGCGAAAAATATTAATAAAATCCCAATCGATCGTCTTCATCCAGGTTTCCTGTATTGTAAGGTAAATACTGATTATTAAGTCGGTGACCTGTGTAACTAGTAATAGTTAAGATCACCGACAGACAATGGATTAACACGTCGTTGTGTCTAAAAAACCCTCTCATAAAAAAGCTCTTCTGGACGTAAATAAATAAATAAAATATACTATCAAATGTCAGGCTAGGCAATTTCAGCACTGTCACGTTTAATACATTGTCAGATCAGTAACTATTGTATAACCATGCTTTAAGAGCTTCATACAGAAGCTTGGGACAGTAACTCGCAGTCCAACTGTATAACCAGCTCTTACAGTACAGTTGTCTGTTTATTAATATTTTAAAATATTCCATGAACCATATAAATTCCCTAATATTTTAAAATGTGATTCCGATATTGAAAAGTAATAAATAATCTCTATTGATCTGTGAATATGAGGGGTTGTGGTTTATCTGGTGCTGTGGTATGTGCTGCTAAACGGTTTCCCTTTTTATCTAAATCGGTTGGTCGGTTTCGTCACATGTGTGTCTTGTCGACGGACGATTGGCCTTTTATGGAAGAAAAAAGGGCATTTATATCGTGAACTAGATACCAGTACAAAACTACTCGTCCTTTATTCTCACAGATAGAATCGAGAATAAAAGAAAATATATTGTCATTGAGAAAAACCCAAGTAACAAACAAATAATATACCCACTCGAATCATTTTCACATGGCAAAACTATTATTATTAGGATCTTAATTAATTAATCTAGTTGTAATAAATCGTCTATATATTATTACCATTATTACACTGCAATACATTCGCTACGTCCTACGGCGTAGAAGGTAATTGACTTTCGCAATAATAAAACCAAGTATTTTGTTTTAGGTAGTGCGTATTTGAATTTATTTATTAATTGCAAAAACAGAAACGTTGAGGTTTGATATGAAATTTACAACAAAATACTAAAAAAAAAGTTTTTGTAAATTATCACAATAAAAAATCACTTCTGTTTTGCAAAACAAGACAATACGTAATTTTTTTTAAATTAATTGATTAATAGTTGGTTGGAACCATACAATCCCTTTCTTTTTTAGTAGCACTTAATTAATAATAACTGGATTACCTTTGCGCCAAACCATGCGTCCAAAGAATAAATAAATAATACTGATTCAATAATATTTTCGTCGTTAAATTATGAAATATTATTGCGACGTTTTTAAAGTATATATATTTTTCTCAATCTAGATTACGGTCATTTGAACAAAACAGCGTTAGAAGAAACCAAGATTTATACGTGGCAGAGAAAATGATGTCGGTTAGAATGACTTGTTTGTCTTGAGTTGTTAAGGGTAGAAAAAAGCTGGTATAAATTATCCAAAACCCAAGATTAATCTTAACACAATAAATTGAGCGTGTCGCCGGTGGAGAAAATTGAGATCGGCAACAATGAAAGTGATTTTTTTCTAGAAAATAATATAAAAAAGATTTTTTCTTATAATATTGATAATAGTAAATCATTGTTGTTTTGAAACAAACAAACAGACTAGCCATGATAAAGCCGTACTGATTTATTTTGACACTCAAGTATGCAATTCCACCCCTTATCCAAAACAACCCTTAGGCCACTGGCCTATTATTGTCTATTTCGTTGAATTCAAATGCGAACAATGAATAATTTCATTATACACCAAGTAAAGTAGGTATCAGATTCGAAGGAAAACAAACATTTATTTAATAAATAAAAATGCATTGAAGCACAATCAAAATGTATTATATTTTCAAACACAATTAATGAAAATAAATATTTTTTTTTTTTTTTTTTTTGATTTATATTTTTGAGTACCCTGTCTAATGACATCTTACTCGTCGTCTGTTGTCACATTGTCTTGAGGGTTGGTTGTCCAGTGACGACTCAATCCCGGCGTTGTGTTTAGGTTATAAGTGTTCAAGTGTTCATACTTGTTTTATCAAGTAAACACCATTGTCAGTCCTTGAATCTTGCTGGCAAGTCAAGTTGTCTGTATTTTTGTAGACGTCTTGCGTAGTCTACGGTCAATAGATCCCTCGCTAGTACGTTCGGGTGTCTTTTTAATCTACTTTGGTACGTTTCGCTGAATATTTTCAGTTCTTCGCGTACTGTCATTGTTTTAGAGTCCTGTAATAGGACCCAGTTGAGTACATACCATGGAGCATTTAAAATTGCTCTCAGGGTCTTGTTTTGTAACCTGTCGATACTGCTGATATGAGTATCCTTAGCTGTCCCCCACAGTTGACATCCATATGTCCAAATGGGTTTGATTATTGCTTTATACAGCAATAGCTTGTTTGTAAGTGTGAGTTGGGAATGTCTGCCAATCAACCAGTACATTTGTCTTTTTTATGTTCCATTTGAAGTCTCTTTGTCTTAATGTGTTTTTGCCATGTTAGGCTTCTGTCAAGGTGTATACCGAGGTATTTAGCCGAGTCTTCTTGTGGAATATTTTTCCCACCAATTTTCACTGGTGGACATGTCTGTTTTTTGTTTGTGAATGTCACGTGTGTCGATTTGGTTTGATTGACTTTAATTCTCCATACTTCAAGCCATTTCTGTATTGCGTCAAGGTGTTTCTGGAGGAATTGTGAGGCAGCTGTTGGATCTTTGTCCGAAGCGAGTATGACGGTATCGTCAGCGTATGTAGCCAGTGTTGTGTTGTCGGTTGTTGGGAGATCGTTTGTATATATTAGATACAATACAGGACCTAATACACTCCCTTGCGGTACTCCAGATCTTATGGTATTAAGATTTGAAGTTTCGTTGTCATATTTAACAAAAAACTGTCTATCGGTCAAGTACGATTTGATAATATCATACATGTTTTTGGGCAGTTTTCCTTTGATTTTATAAAGCAGGCCTGGGTGCCAGACTTTGTCAAAAGCTTGACTGATATCTAAGAATGCTGCTGAACAGTAGTTTTTTTCTTGTATGGAGCGATCTATGATCGTCACAACTCGATGAACTTGTTCAATTGTCGAGTGCGCTTCTCTGAAACCGAATTGATGATCAGGGATCATGTGTTCTTGAAAAAGTATTGGTTTCATGTTGCGCAGTAGAATTTTTTCAAATATTTTGGAAAATATTGGCAGGAGGCTTATCGGTCGATATGAAGTGACTTCTTCGGGTGGTTTACCTGGTTTAGGTAGCATAATAATTTCTGCTATTTTCCACTGTCTAGGAAAGCTACCCATTCTAAGTATCGCGTTAAATATTATGGTTAGAAATCTTAATCCGATATCTGGCAATTCTTTGATTATCTTCCCGGTAATCATGTCATGTCCTGGCGCTTTTTTGCGCGTACTTCATATTTTATAACATGCTTGACGCATTGAAGTCCAATTTTGACATAATAGTTTTCTTTATGTTCCGTACTATCTAATAAATTATGAATGTGACTTTCTTCTTCAGGGGAACACATCCTTTTCGCTGGTGTAAATACTTCCTTGAGATGTTTCGCAAACTCGTTTGATTTCTCTCTGGTAGTTTTTGCCCATTTAACGTCAGCCGTTTTGATGGGCGGTATGGATATTTGGGGCCGTTTTAGTTTTTTTGTAGCTTTCCATAGAGAATAATCTGTAGCGTCGGTTGCTGTAAGACCTTCCAGATAGGATTGAATCCCTTTATTTTTCCATTCACATAGGATATTTTTAATATCTCTTATTGCTTCGTTCAGTTTTCTCTTGAGTTCCTTGCTTCGAGTATTTTGCCATTCTTTACGAATGCGTCTTTTTTCATGTATTTTTTCCTGAATCCAGCGGGGAAAATCATCTGTTGAGTGTGGTTTTTTTGACATATTGGGCGTGGCTTTTTTCACTGCGGAATGAATTTGATTTTGAAAGTGAATAACTGCGGTGTTAAGTTGGTCTTCTGTTTTCAATGGTATATCACATTTCAAATTTTCATTTAAGATATGTCTAAAATATTCCCAATCTGTGTGACAGTTACCGAGTGTAAATTTACTGGGTTTGATAATTGGTTGTAGCAAGCTGTATTTAATAATAACAGGTGAGTGATCTGATGACAGATCGAGGCAAGATTCTGCGCTCAGTCTTTCGATTGGAATTCCTTTCACTACGCAGAAGTCTATGAGGTCCGGTGTTTTTCTTCTATCTGTAGGCCAATATGTTGGTTCACCAGTCGATAGATGAGTCAACTTGTTGTTTGCCATACTTTTATACAGTTCTCTCCCCCTGGTGTGGCCAGTCTAGACCCCCATTGTTGGTGTTTGGCATTGAAGTCCCCACCTGCGATGAATTTATCCGCTTCAAGTGTTCTGAAGTAATCGTCAAAATGTTCTCGTTTAATCGAGTGTTTGGGTGGGCAGTAGATAGCCGATATATAAACATAATCATTTGTATCTCCGACAGCAATTGTGGTTGCTTGGAGAAAGTCTCGATCATATTTTTCAGTGAGATGATGTTTCACAGTGTTTTTAATTATCACCGCTGTTCCGCCATGCGCAGTTCCATCGGGGTGATTCGTCGTATATATAGTATACATGGGAATTTTTATGTAGCTTTTTTCGGTAAAGTGTGTTTCCGATATAAGCATTATGTCAATGTTTTTTTCTTTTAAAAATAATTTTATTTCTTGGCTATGTTGTCCAAGACCGTTGGCGTTCCAAAGACATATTTTTAATAATGGAATCATTTTTTATTTAGGACAAGAGCTGCCATGATCTGTGTCATGTTGTCCATGGTTTTCATGACAAGTTCAATGAGTTTGTCCATTTTGATTATTAAATTATTTATAATATTGTCTTGTGGTTTTTCGGGAGTTGGCTCGATATTTTTGGTGGCTTGAGCATACGACTTTGGCATGTCATTGGTTTTGAAAGTTGTAGTGTTAGTCAAGTTGTTTGTCTGTTTTGAAATTATTTTCTTTCTTAATACGGGGAATTGGCTTGTTTGTACCTTTTGCGTGTTTCGCAACCTTTATAATTTGCTGGGTGATTCCCGTTGCAGTTGACACACTTCACATTGTTGTCTCTTGTTGTTCTGTTGCAATCAGTTGTTGCGTGCTCACCTGCGCACTTTACGCAACGCGGAGTCCTGTTGCAATATTTCGCGGTGTGTCCGTATCTTTGACACTTTTTACATTGTATGACCTCTTTTTGAGGTCTTGGTGGCTCGATTACGACTTTACACCTAAGTATGGTGTCAATTTTGAAAATTTCTTTGTTATTCTCTTTTTGTCTCAATTCACAAAGAAACATAGGCAGTGGGGTTTTGTTATTTTTTTGCAACATGTTTGTTATTCTGATAACATCATGGCCGTGACTTGCGAGCTCTTCGCTTATTTCGGCGATATCTGCCGTGTGGTGAAGGTTTTTTATTATAGCCTTATATGATCGGCTTTCTTTCGTCTGATACGAATGAAACTCGGTATCTCTATTTTTTAAACCTGTGATTACAGGTATATATTTTTCAGACTTAGTGATCTGTATTTTTACTTGGGTTTTACCCAGCTGTTTTATATAGTATGCTCCTTGAGCTACTTGCTCTAAGAAGTCTGTCAGTGGTTTGATGTTCTCTACTGCGTGCACAAATATAGGTGGTGGCTTTGGCGTATTTTTGCCAATCGCTTGCTCCTCTTGTTTGTCTTCTAATTGTTGAAAGCGATTTGCTGTTGGCACAGCAAGCCAGTTCTTATTTGGGCATGCCTGTTTGGCTTTACTGGCAGTCTCCGGACTGGATATTCTCTTTGTTTTTGTCGGGGCTTTGATCCAAGAATCTAGCGTATTTGTAGTCGATGCGGCAACAGGACATTGATGATCCAGTTCCATTGTCTTGTATATAGTGTGGAGAAATTACAGTGTAATATAAGTGAACAGTATGATACCGGACAGGAGAAATCGGAGCAAGACCGGTTTGGTGGTTGTGTCACTTGTGCACTCGTCACTTTCGAACTTGCGAAACCATGCGGGAGGACTTTTACTATACGTCTTTACTCAACGGTGGTATACACGCAACTGATGAAAATAAATATAGTTGAATGATGTCGATTTTCGATGCAAATAATTATTATTTATTTTTGGAGGAGAAATTCAATCTCTGTTTCTCAGGAACAGGCTTTCTTCATTCCAAAAAGTTGCTTTTGTGAAATCTTAACGCCCATTGTTGTCCGTCAGATAGAAAATAGCATTTTGAAAATACATTCCGGACACAAAGAGAGTACAATTTGCATTACTCAAAAGTTTATCTCCAAAATAAACCAAAATTACTCGTATTGATTGCCATGTCGTGTTTTGCGATAAGATATTATACATGTGCGCCAAACTGGTTTTATTTGGGTGATTACAATTTCACTTTTTATATAATAAATTTCATCCAAAAACGCTAAATCTAGTATGTGAAATTTAGATAATATAAGCTAAAATCACTATAAGCAAAAAAAACGCTTTGAAGACTTGGATTATTTTAAATAATAATAAAAAATATAAGGAGCTTACTATTTTCAATGAATATTCATGATATAAACTTCCCAATAATTTTAAAAATAATTGACATTCTTCATCTTATTTCCAGACATTTTGTAATATACTACAAGAAATGAATGTTTATTTTCTCATAAATCTGAGGCATGGATGGCATTTAAAACCGGTTCCCTACACAATATAGTGACGTCTATATTTATTTTTAATTTTCACATCTTTATTGTACCTATAATAATATTGACATGTGTAATTACCACAAACTTACATTTATCCGATATAATTTATTCTCAAACTACTATTTCTTGAGTGGTTTAGAATCTAATTACATATGTATCAAACATTGGGAAACTGATTTTTAATTAAATTCATGATATTTATTATTATTACCATCAAACCTTGAATAGTAGAAAAATGTATTATGAAATAACAAACAACTCGGTTCTCAAATTCAACCTTTGTACATAAAATTGTTTATGTTATTATCGTCCAGTAAAAAAATGGAAATTATGGATTATTAAATTTTCTGGGTTAACCAAATTTGCATATTTGATACAGTGGAATTTGAGTAAAGTATCAAAATTTAACGAATAACCTGAGAAATATGTAGATTGTTAGGATAATGTTCGGGATTTTTGGCCATGTCTCCTAAAGTTACCACTAGTTATTGTAATTTTTCGTTAAACTATGTTTACCGGCAGTTAAGATTAACTTAAGATATCGAGAAAGAATAATTGTATCCCTGATATCTTATCTAAGTATTACTTATAATATCATTGTGTACATACAATAACGTGAAGAAAATGCAAATGCGTAAATGCTTGCCGCAGTCGTAAAAAATAATGCTTATAACGAGTGGAGCAAAAAACCCACTGCGATTTTGAAAACACCCCGTCATGGTTATGTGACGTTTAGATCAGTTTAAGTTGCTTTAAGCATTGTATTGTATACACGCCCCAATATTATAATGGATAAATATACGTCACAATAACGCGAATAAATACTGATGGTGTTTATTTACAACGTAGGTAATCCAAAATGGTGGCGGGTAAAAATAATAATTCAACCCTTTAACTTCTTTTAATGGTTATATGATTTTTTTTAAATATTACTCCTTTAACGAGTGTCGTAGAAAAGTATTTAATCATTCACTGTATAACCTAATTATTATTAAAAAAAATATTTTTTGTTAAATATCTCTTACCTTAAACTTAATATACTGAAGGGTTTTGATTTAGCAATGAATTAAATAAGGATTTGGAGGGAAATATTGTTTCACCCAACTAGTTAGTATGTTTTGGATAGTTTTATGTTAGAATTAGTTTTTCTGTAGTGAAGACAGGATATTTCTAAATCATTAGGTATACAGTTTCAGGTAATTTGCATGGCGTGATAATCGAAGAGTGCAAAGTGGAAGGCTTCTTTCAGGCAAACAAGGCAATGCGACACCATAAAAGGCCGCAACAAAAGCCTGTAAAATAGCGGAATTATGCAGGTGTTTGGGGGTGGCAAGAAACAACCACCATTGTGCACAAGAAACCATCTCATCCCCTTGCAGATAACAGAGCAAGGTAATGGGACTCTTCTATAATACCTCGTCTGTGCCTTAAATCAGGACCACAACGTTAACATGCGAGACATTTATTGGATAGGTGACCCACTCAAATTGACCTTTTCAAAAAATTTCATTTTTTTCAGATGTTTTCAACAGATGCTTTGTAAGACGCATTCCTAGTAAATATAGCTCAAAATATTTGATATCATCTGTAAAATTCGAGGGTGGGTCAATTATGGTGTGGGGCTACATATGTCCGTGGGGTGGTTTAAATAATGGTGGGTGAAGGGATGATGGATTCTGATAAGTACATTAAAGTACTGAAAACGGCGCCTAAAAAATCTTTTTCAATTTTATTCAGTGGCCTTGACATAAAAGGAGTCCTATTACGTCAAAATTATGCATCTTGTCACACATATAAAAAATCCAGGTGGTAGGTTCATAGAAATAAATAAAAACCTAATAGATTGGGCTCCCCTGTCTCTGGGAATGAATCCAATTAAAGATGCATGGCTTAAATTAAAAGATAGAGTCAATAAGTATCCGGGAAAGTCAAAATCAGGTTCGAAAGAATTGTTTTTACGAGAGTGGGCCAAAAAAATTCCGAGCGACTGTAAAAACTAGACTAAAACTCAATCCCGAAAAAAGTCGATAATTAAAATAAATCGAAAGTATATTCGATTTATTTTCGAAATCGAAACCCAACCAAATATATTTTTTTAGAAATAAAATTAATAAGCCAACTTCCTTGTACATTACGTTTAAAATATATCAGCATTTTAGAGAGTGTTGGCTATTTTTGGCCAAGGCTGTATTTAAATTGCTTGACAAAAAAACACTCGAATTGAAATAAATTTTTTATCCAACTTTTTTCCATATTTGTTCATGGAAGTTGGAAAAAAGTATTATATTGAAATATAATATTATTGACTGATATATATTGTTTCATTTTATATTAGCGTTTGTGTTGGATTATGTACAGTTAAATAAAAATTACTGGCCCATTCTAGGAATAGTTAAAATGCAGTAAACTGAAAGCTGCAACATTTGGAAAGCTATTTGGAAACCTCAGTTCGACCACAGCCATACGAAATACTGAACCAAATATGTTAAATAAACTCAAGTTAAATGGTTTATATTATATTATATAAATTGTATAAAGGAACTTTTAGTATGTTGGCTGCGATGATGTAGTAATTTTGTAATAAAGACGATCAATTTCATCAAGTATATCTTTTAAAAGTTCAACAGCATCTTCTCTCCTTTTAATTAAAACCTTGTCGATTCCCAAACCGAATTGTATTTTTTTATTATATGTGAATGTTGTAAAACCAACGCCTATAAACATAAATTATATATATAGTAATCGATTGTAATATTTTGATAATAAATGTATAAAATACCTGTCGATGCCAAATTGTTCACTATGAACACGATATTTTTCAACTTTCTACCATTACAAAAGTCAGACTTTGAGAAACCAGGTAGATTACTATATGCAAAAGTAGGTATACCCAAAGGTGTTATTAGTCTCATAAAAGGCAATGGAACAAATGATGAAACATATAATAAACTCCAATAGTTAACCTGTTGATATAATTAAAATTAGTAGCTTGAAAAAAACGATAGTAATGATAAATATTATACCCGAGCTTCTTCAACAAACAATCTGTCATCGGCTACTTCTTGCATTTTTTTCAAACGTTCAGAAAGACTAGTTTTTCCATGCATTACGGGGAATAGTTTAAACGATCCCATGGTTGAGTTATCCATTTGAAAAGACCCCTGATCGTAACTAATACCTGATTTTCCGCATCGTATTGCTATCGATGAATTAAGGGTATCGGGTATTTGATTAGGAGTCATCTGTAATTTATTTTCGATTAAGGTGGATGTTAAATGTTATTAATAATTGTTGTGTTTAAACCTTTGAGAAATACTTATGAAAAGAAGCACTCGTCGCCGCCATTATAATATCTGTGAATGTTCCTCCTTGAGTACTTTTCTTGATGGTCTTAATTTTTTCAAGTAAATCGCTCTCGTCAAAATGCCACACTATATTCCTTTGGGCGGCAAGTCGAGGGCCGTGAAGGGCGTTGTTATCTTTGGATATGGATATTTTACTGGCCATCGTGTAAGGTATTCCAATCACTCGTCTTACAACTTCTAACTTACTAAATTTATCTTCACTTTTACACACAAACTTAGGACTCTGCTCACTGAGAGAGAGTATAGTGTTTAATAACAGCCTCATGCAGGACAATCCGTCACAAAGAGAATGATGCACTCTCAATATGACTAGAAATGTATTATTTTCATAGCTAGCGATTTTCTTGTCATACACTAGCAATTCCCAAGGTATTGAATTATTATCAGGAAGGTCGGCATCACTGGCTTGAGACACCAATTCACCCAAATAGCGTTCATCCAAAGGTCTATCAACTGCAACTTCTCGTATATTCACATCGATATCGAAATCTTTACGACGATTCCAAAGTGCGAATCCCAACCGCTCTCTCATCTCGTAAGTTAATTTGTCCACCTTACGAGAAGCGATCAGATTAGAAAATCTATTTTTTATATCTTGTACAAGTGAATGATCCATATTCGAAGTCAAGTCCACTTTCTCCGACTCCACTTCCAACACTATATTAATCACAGTCATTGTTCTCCGAGTGCCCAGCATCCAAAAACAGTCTCTTCCATTCATGAAACCCACAAATCTTTTACCGTATGATATTCTCAATATTAAACCGCACAAACATCGGTATATATAAAACAACGCGAATGAGATTAACGCCCAGGGACAGAAGCATATGAATAATATTAACTCGACTACTGTTCTCACGAATACCTTTAAAATGTTCAGCATTTTGATTTATTTAGTATGAGATCCGTTTGCCACGAGCATCTGTGATGATTTAAAGTCAAAATGTCTACTGTCCAGGCTATACGACACAATACTAAATTATACAACGTATCTCAGGCTTTTTGGCTGACCTTCGTTGAACGTTACCACACCTCCTCAACATTTTTTTAAAAACAACCATAATAAACTCATATAAATTTAAAAAAAATATCTATTTATTTGAGCATCGTATTTTTTTATTGAGTTTCAGATAACAATGTCAAGTTTGAGCTAATCGCGCAACTGATAAATTTGCCGTTTATTACTAGTGTTTGACAACACCTGTTTTGCGAAATGTTTTTTATGGTGATCACCTTATATTTTGATTATGAACGAGACCTACTTTCTTCATCTGGGAGGTTCGATATTTCGTCATAAAATATTACGACGTTGACAACCATTTCATTGCTAAGAAAACACACGCCAAATGAAGAATTTCCTGTGTAATATTTATATTAAAACACATATGTTTGAGAACGCATATTAATTAAAAAATCGATTTTTTTAAGATAATAAATACACCATATTATTTAAAAAAAATATTAATTTTTAAAATACATGCCGATAACAATAATGTTGATTACATAATTCGACGGTGCCATCTGTGTTATTTTTTTATATTAAAAAACGGATGCTTCGAAAAGTGGTTTATAACAACCAAACATTTAATTGACAAAACAATCTTTTACGAGTATATTTTTGACTTGAAGTTATGTGACTTCCATGACTTTAGTACTAATATATTCATATTGCAGTTAAATTTTACGACTAAAACCTAATACATCTTCATCGTAAGAGAAGAGAAAAAGTCGACATTGATTTTTTGACAAACAATGTGACTTCCGTGACAATTGTTTATTTTTATTTTTATATTGCATTAGAATGTATTTAAAAAAACTAAATATTTATTTTTTTATCCTGTCTTCAATGGTAGAATTTAGGATATCACTATCAATAGTTTGATTTTATGATTTTTCTTTAAATAATTTCAAACAAATGTGAAATGAGCTTTAAAGGTTTTTTTTTTCTATCAAAAATCACTTAAATTTATAAAAATCTTAATAAACATCTATATTGATATATAATTACCGGTTGAAAAAAGGGTATGGATTAATTCCATAGTCAAATATTTTAAATGATAACTAATACAAATATACTTACTGAAGAAAAGACAGCATAAATTATTTAATAATGCAGACATTTTCTTATTATAATCGCCAAAGAATGGTTCGTGGTGAAATAGGTTTAAGTGAAAATGTATTTTTCGTAGTAAACTCGTTTGGAATAGATAGACTTATTTAGAAATAATATTAATATAAAATACAATTTGTAATTATCATAGCACCTGTCGTAGTAAAGAGGTTGGAGTGTTTTTGTCTTAAGTGGATTTTATACAATAAAATGTGAGCGCGCATCCGCGAAATTGAAATCCTCTTCTTTATCTGCGACAAATGCTAATAATAAAGAATCTTATTTACCACACACTTTCATTATTTAATCTACATAATTCAAAAAATCAATCAATAAATTGTCGATTAAAAAATTTTACTCGAAAATTTATATCTCAATTTGGCACGGAATGAAAATATTGCCGATATTTTTACATAATTCTATCAACCATGTTCATTATTTATATATACGTATGTTAATATAGATAATTTAAAAAACTATGATTTATTTACTTAAGTGAGATGATTTGGCGTGGGATTCATTTTAATAATTTTTAATAAAAAATTTAAGTATAAAAGCAGCATTATGACGAAAAATTACGTTTAGTCGTAATTTTATTTTAGCCGTGTTAATTAAAACCTCATCGTTATCACAGTTTTCTTTTGCAGGACGATAAATATAAATCATTATAATATATAATAAAATACTGTATCCACGTAATTTATTTTTAAAAAATTCACTTGTATTGCAATTTCGTACAATTTTTTTCTCAGTTGCACTTTTTCAAAATTAGAATTGATTATTTAAATATTTAATTTTATGACATAATTGCTGTTTTTTAATTCTTTACTACACCGCATATTAAAAATAAATATTGTATTTAGAGAAATGTGAGTATGTTTTGTCTTATAATTTGAGGCTTGAAACATGAACTGAAGAAGAAGCGCTTGTAAAATATTCATAAAAATGAAAAATAACCCATCTTACCACAACAAAAACAAAAAAAAAACACATTTGTTATATAAATATATAAAAGCAACTTTACCAAATTACCACCCTTCATCCTAACTCCAAACATCAAGTATCATATTGTGAAATATTCATGAACACATAAAAACTGAACCAAGAGAAAAATTATCGTATTCAATTCCCCATTTTATTTATAATAATTTCCTCAAACTTCTTACTTCCTTTATAATATTTAAAATTGACTTTATAATATTTCTGAAATGGGATTCTATCAATTATTCAATGGCTGATTCGACATTAAAAGGTCAGTTTATCTAATATTAACTATACATGAAGTCTATTTTGGTTGAATAATTTAGACCCGGCCCATTTATTTTTACTTTTAAACAGCCTCAGGACGTCCAATACCTAACGAGATATATTTGTCTTAATAAACCATGCCGAGGGGGCAATAAAGAAAGACACTCCGAAAGATGTATTGAATTTGTCAGGTAGAGTGCTGAAAAATGAGCGCAAATAAATTTAAAAAAAATTCTGTCTAAAATACACACGAAAAAATATGAATTTCTCTGGTGGCAGAAAAACGAAAACATCGGATTAACTTTTTTTTTGATGCGGTAATGATTGCTTGATAATTTATATACTTTTGGTGAAGGCTTAGTAATAAAAATGAAGGGTGGTCGTAAAATTTCCGGAGTGAGACCAATTAATTGCTAGACGTAAAAATCTGAACGAGAGAATGCTATAAAGAGTCATTGTGGAGACGCAGGAAACCCCTAAAATATATTTAATTAAATTAATTAATCATATTTTAAAAACATCTCATTTTTTATAGGGTGGAATTTTACTCAGTAATATAAGATGTCGCGAAAATATATTTTCTACCTTGATTGTCTATAAAAAATAATTAAATGGTTGGGTTCTGTAAGCAACGGCTATTTTATTTCGGATAAAAATAGAATGACAGCAGCTTATTTTTACCTAACTGGTGACCTAAACTATGAAAATAGTTAATAAATTTATAGTTATATAAAGAAATATTTTTGGGAAACGCTTCTCTTTCTCATATTTTTCACACTTTTTTAAAAAGGCGTTCATTGATCTTAAAATAATTTTAATTTTTACATGTCAATAAAATATTTATTATCAATCGTAATGATGATTTTTTCTGTCTTCACAGTTCGTCATGATTATACTATTTGTATTTTTGTTTCATATTTTTTTGTATTAAGTATTTCTTTTTGTTTCAAATGTTTTGTTAATTATTTATTATATAGTTGTTTTACAAATGCGTTTTTTGTATGTCTTTCCATATCTTATGTGATGATGTATTAGTAATATTTGTAAATTATATATAATAATGAATTGTAAAGTAAGTAGGGAGTACATTTATTTCATATCAATTTATTATAAATCTATTCATAGACATGCTTCCAGATAAAAAATATGGAAATTTTAATTGTCTATCAAAACAATCTTTTACTTTTATATTATAT
Organism: Agraylea sexmaculata; assembly: GCA_022606485.1. Taxonomy (NCBI): domain Eukaryota; kingdom Metazoa; phylum Arthropoda; class Insecta; order Trichoptera; family Hydroptilidae; genus Agraylea; species Agraylea sexmaculata. The sequence continues at coordinate 79,826 of JAGTTH010003458.1, forward strand.
ACATATATAACATGTTTATTTGTGTGACCTAAGAACTCAACTATGTAGGTTAAGACGATGCATGGGGGAGACATAGAAGTTTGTCACCCAATAAAAGGATATAATAAAACCTTTATTCACTTCCCAAACATTAATAAATGCAACCAATCTAAGGACAAAGTTCATTTTATGTTCAATATCAAAAAAGCCAATATCGCGCATCATAAAAATGACGAACGGAAAGTTTTAAAAACTAATACCAATGAATAATATTCCCTGTGCGTAAACAAACTAAAAAAATACTTTTTACAACTAATTTACAGTCATAGAAAGCCAGTATAACTTGCTTAGATCAATATCTCTCAGTTTAATTATATAATAAAAAAAATAGATTAAAGTAATGGTTTCATAAGCGAAAACCAAGCGTTAATTTATAGTCATATTAGAATATTACGTACCTTCGACAAACCGGCCACGTACCGGTTACATACAGGCAACTCAAATGAGCAGATTAAGGTTAAATATAACTTAGATTAATAAAGTGGGACACTAATCCTATATAGTGGAACCTCTCGTAACGTTAAAAAAATAATTATGTTAACCAGCGTAATAGCTCAGGGGATAAGAAGCCTAACTACAAATACTGTGGTCATGGGTTCAAATCCCACTAGAGTTAAGAATTTTTAAATTGATTTGATCGGTTATTACGACTGGGAGATCGGGAATTATATTAATAAAATCCTGATCGATCGTCTCGATCCTTTTTACTCCGATTTCCTAGATTATAAGATACTAATAAGTAATAGTTAAGATCACCGACAGACAATTAACACGTTGTTGTGTATAAAAAAACCCTTTCTAAAATAATTTAAAAAATTCCTCGGAGGGTAAATAAATAAAATAAAGACGAAAATTTTGCATAACAAGTTAAAATGATAGTCATAATAACGGTTGAGACGAAAAACCTGACACTATTATAACTGTGCGCCATCTTGGTTGTGTGATGTTTAGATCACTTGCATCATTACATCAGCTCGTTTTGTGGAGTTTATTTATTTATTATAAAATTGAGGTATTTTATAAAATTGATAGGGGCGAAACTGTTCTAAACGTCACATAACCAAGATGGCGTAATCAAACTTTTGCCCCGCCCTATACAAATAAGATTCTAGAATGAATTAATAATCGGTTGTTAGTGCATAGGAATATATCCGAATACAAGAAACTGCGATGAATATTAAATAATTGTTGATCTAAAATTCTGCTCTAAAGTCCAATGTCACATTTATGATTTTTTCCATGTTGCTTGTTGTTCTTGATTTCATTTGTCTGGTGCTTTTTTTTTACTCTCGCTTAATGCATGATTGGCTCACAAGCTGGAAAAT
>JAGTTH010003462.1:0-70217 GCA_022606485.1 Agraylea sexmaculata
ATATATATAATCCTTCCGTAAGTAATTATGTGTTTATTGATTGCGTATTATAGCCGGTTTCTTCAAGATTTCAATTCATATCACGATTGGACTTCAATCAAAACATCGACTTTAGCTTTAGCACAACTTGAAGAAATGGAATATACAAATATGACTCAAAATTCGCATAAATCATTGTCATGTACCTCACGAGTTTAGAGATACATGAAGCAAGATGTAATTTGACGACCGATGTCAGATTGCACAATTTGTCGACTGACAAATTGCCCCGTGTATGGACACTATGTTGCGCATACATAACCCCATTAAAACCCCGCTCCTTTGTTCATGTTTGATAAAACCGTCTTATTTATTATCAAAGTTAGTAAATTAATTAATTACAAATATTTATATATGTTTTTGTGTTTAAGAGTATGGCAACTCTAAAGGCAGACTCGTATCGGCCGGTGACAGGTGTAGTGTGTACACTATTATAATTTGCAGGATTTTTTGTTTCAATCATCAAAATGGAGCCCGTAGAACTGCCAGGAGAGGTAACACTACAAGTTACTTATGAACACAATAAATCTTTTCCCCGAAATACTAAACACACCCCGTGTCTCTTGTCTCGATATTCTTACTTTATTCCAAAAGTGACGTTTACATGCTTCCATAATAGTATATATACAATATATATTTCTTATTACTGCTTGATTTCTTTTTGATTTAACTTCATAATTACTTTCGTTTTCTATTTATTTACGTACTGACGAATAGAACTGCCTCGGTTTGACACATTAGGCATAGTATGAAAATGTCAGACGGTACGAAACTACATACATCATCACATACATTTTAAATTGATAAAATCCAGTCAAATCAAGAGGAACAAATTAAGTTAACTATTGATGTATATTTAATGTGGACAAATTAGGTGGATATATGCACAAATAAGCCATTTTGAAGAGAATTAAGATTTAAAAAAATCCCTTCACTAACCTTTGCCAAATAGATGATGTCAACTCAATCATTCTAGAAGAATATCAATCATTTAATTAAACTGCACTTACGGTGAGTAAGTTAGTTAAGTGATTGACCGCTAAATTCAGTTTTGCAGACTAAAATCATGCCATAATCAGTGTTTCATAATTTCAGCATACATCTGTTCATGCATTGGCCATTTAATTAATCCAATTCATATCTCAGTGCATCATTGAGTTAAGCAGTAGTTTGATTGTTCGTATTATTAAAATCATAGGCGTGTAAAATCCATAAACTTTTTTGACACCTTCAATTGAGATATTTGACACAAATGATCATACAAATTTTTCCCTCTTGCTATGAAAGAATTAACTGTTATTTTTTTAACTACACTCTTATTTTGTACTGTATATAATTATAATATATTGATAAATATTTAAAATATTACTATGTATTACAGACCCAATTTGTCACAGATGAAGTCTGCAAAATCATGAAAGAAGTAATCGAAAACACGATTGGGGGCAAAGCTTACCAACACAACAAAGTTAATCAATGGACTGCTACAGTTGTAGACTCTTGTTTGGGATCACTGACCAAACTTCAAAAACCATATAAATATATAGGTTTGTTTTATGTCATTATTATTACTATAATTTAAATAACTTGTTTTTGGAATTGAAAAGTGCATATGCAAAAAAGGCTATGAAAACTGTTTCTTTAATCAATAATTACTTCAATTATGATAAAATGAATACATATTATCCATAATCAAATAATTTTAAGTCTACTTTTTAATGATTCATTTTGTATTAATCAAGCTTCTGTTTATTAGTTACATGCACTATCATGCAAAAGAACGGTGCGGGTTTACATACGGCATCATCCTGCTACTGGGATAATAATTCAGATGGATCTTGTACTGTTCGCTGGGAGAACAAATCTATGTACTGCATTGTCGCTGTTTTTGGATTAGCTTTGTAAATTAATTATATCCAACATCTCCCGACAGAGTGTTAATTATGAGTATGAGACTTGTGTCAGAAAATATTTTTTTATAGATTAAAACTATTTGAGATTGTCATTCATGCATACTTAACTCTGTAACTCATTAAAAGTCATTGCATAGATTTATAATTTAGTTCTAAAATATATTCTATAATTTTATTTCATAATATGTATCTTTAAATATTGCACAATAATATATTTTTTAATATTTGATTTAGGCCTTCTATCAAATATATATAATATCATTTTGTATTTAATAAAAATTATTTAAACACAATTATAGTCGTTAAATTATTTTATTTTACAGAAATTAATATCTAAAGTATTAAAGAAAAATACAGTGTGAATAAGTTCAAACACAAAAGTGTTGATAAATATCATAATTTTACTTTTATCCATATATTCTCCAAGTTAACTTGAATTGATAAAATAAGAATATGTATATTTCTCTTGTACCATTCAATATTATATGAAAGATGATTTTTCCGATTTTTATCCAAAAACTGTTTATAAAAGACACTCATTTCATCTGCGTTCAATGATAATTTCCATTCATCTGTGTTTGCTTTGATGAAAGCTTCTTTCTCCTGAAATATGGAGAAAAATTTATTAATTTCACAACAAGATCAAACTATTAACATAAACATACCAGAATAAAGTTTTTATTATGCCTACTCCAAAATGTTTGATTCCATTCATATGCTTCAATTCGTTTTTCGCGGTATAATTTCTGTAATGGTGTTTCTTGTGGTTTTTTGTAAAATCTCATCAATCTTAAATTGGAAATATCATCTCTAGGTCCTACCATATCTGAACAACATCTTTGCGAGAAACGATATATCGATTTGATTAAGTTTTTAGATTGACTATAAGGCTGTAAAATAAGACAGTTAGTTAGGTTCAGGCTTATTTTTAATGATACAGTGGTACCTCGACATAAAAGTTTAATTCGCTTGCTCATATCTCGAAGCAAATTCCCTCATACAATCAATACAAACAAACTACCATTAATCCGTACCAGCCCCAAAAATGTCACCCCCAAAAGACGCAGTTCTCATTTACGTGTTTTTGAATAATAAAAATTTATTTATAAATGTCAAATATTTATTGTGTCATAATAAAAAAGAGATTGTAAAGAGATAAATTAGATTTGTAAAGTGTTACTTTCGCTTAATTTTCGTCACTGGTTTTTTCTCGCTCACATGTAAGCCGTTTAAAAAAAATATTCAAGATGGTTTGTTTCTTCCTCCCTCTCAAAATGTTTAGGAAATGAGTTAGGCAAATGTCACTAAATAGCTCCATTGCTCGACCAGTTATAACTTTTTCCGTGTGTTTATTTCTCACTCTTTTATGAAACTCTCCCATATTTCTAAGATCTCCTTTATCTCAATTGTAGAAACAACCTCTTCCTCTTCTCCAAACCAATTTCTTGCAGAACCTCATTATGTTGCTGTGACTATAACTCCTGTATCACCTCAGTTGTCAGTTCCTGGTTGTGCTTGTTCAGGTCTTTCTGGTTCATCTTCAGAGATGAACGAGATATATGAATTTCCCCAGCCGATTGCTCGTATATCAAAGCAAAAAATCGCTCGCTCGTATCTCGAAAAACGCGTATGTCGAGGTAACACTGTATATCACAAGCTATGCTTACAATTTTATTCAATAACATTTTACTGTTTGGATCAGTAATGTGTGTAGGCAGACATCCGAAATCACTTATACAACTGTCAAAATATTGTTCGTGCAGCACGCATACATAAATAAAATTAAAATAGTAATGTTCATAATAATATGCATAATGTTAATCCTCTCTCCTGTACTTCTTATTTTTCATCTAAATTTGTTGATTTATATATCATTTATTACGAAAAAGATGAGTTAATTTTTTAATAGGTAAACAAACATTTATACATGATGTGGAGCGATCAGTAGTGCAAGTCAATTTCGGCTGACATGAGAGGTTTCGGAAATATAAAAGATTGTTGTGTTTCCAGATTATAATTTGTAAGCTAAACTCTCTTATTTAGAATTACGTTAACTCATTCATGGGATTACGTCGCGTAAAACAATATAATATTCTCATACGAGATACTACGTCATTCATTGACTGTTCATAACATTGACCTTTGGGTGTAAACTATCAAGTATAAACCTAATCTGTTATTATTTAACTCTTACATTTATTTTGCCTGTTATTATTTATTATAATTTCTATTTAAATGTCTCAATGATAGATGCATATATGTCTATTAAGTTGTATTAATTATAAGCTCTATTATACAAATATAAATTATTTTAGCTTCATATCCGTTAAAAAAACAAAAATATCAATCTTCTTTATTAAAATGTTCAATTGACCCTTTGAATGTTGTACAACTCATGATAAACCAAGAAAAGAGTTAAAAATGAGCAGCCAACACCAATATATGACATCCAATAATGGATTTAGTGGAAGAGTTGGTGATATTGAGCATACAGGTATTATATCACATTTATAATTTTTCCACTTCAACAAGCATACTTATCCAAATATGCTTAGCTTATTTGTCAGAAAACATTGGACAATTATGTTTATCCTCCGAATATTCCGACATCACATTGGTAGTTGAAAATCAAAACATCCCTGCACATAAAATGATTTTAGCGACTAGAAGTGAATATTTCCGAGCTCTTCTATTTGGTGGCATGCGTGAAGCATCTCAGGTTATATTTTTAAAATTTTTAGATACAATTTTAAATTAATATTAAATAACTATGTTTTTAAATTCTAGAATGAAGTAAAAATTCTCGGTGCACCGCTTCAAGCTTTTAAAACATTGTTACGCTATGTTTATTCAGGTAGTCTTACAAAACACATTAGAACCTCAATTAACTGGAAGTATTGTAGATTAGCAATATGAAGTCTAAGCAATTTTTTTTTCAAATTTAGTCAAATCAGTTTTTGTAATAAAAATAAATGTACTATACTATTACTAGTACCCACCTGTACCCCGTGTGTCTGTAAGGATAGGGTATCCGACTTCCATATAACTGAGGTTCAATTGTAATGGATACATATAAATATTAAATTAAAATATTTTTATCTTCTTTAAATAGGTCACATGGTATTGACTTCATTGAAAGAAGATCATATATTAGATATTTTAGGTCTTGCTCATCAATTTGGCTTTCCAGAACTAGAAAATGCAATTTCTGAATACTTGAGACAAATTTTAGCACTTAAAAATGTCTGTTCCATTTTAGATGTAGCAAGGTAAAAAAATACAAATGTCTTTTAAAGAAAGCATAAATTAAACATACTTATAATTATATTTTTTTAGATTATACAGTTTGGATGGCCTCAATAAAGTATGTCATGAATATATTGATCGACATGCTTTTGAAATTTTACAACATGAATCATTTGTCGGCATGTCGTTGGTGGGTTGATTATTATATCTCTTCTTTTGTGTCTCGAAGATTTTTTTTTCCAGGATATTTGCCATGATTAATTAATCTAAATTTATTTTAGTATAAATGTTCACTCATGGGTTTCGTATTGTTTTAAAAATTTATCATACAATTTTAATAAATTCAAAGCCTTTTGTAATAATCCTTATAACCTTTTTTAAATTAATATATTTTTTATAGGAATCTTTAAAAGAAATTCTTGAGAGGGACTCTTTTTTCGCTCCTGAAATTGAAATATTCAAAGCAATATGCAAATGGTGTAGTGCTAACCTACAGGCAACTGGAAACAACGATACACTACAAATGGCAAGTTCAATATTAATAAATACAATATACAATCATCCCCATATTTATGCCGTACTTTTTTAATTCCGTCTATTTTTTTGTTTTGGTATGTTTTATAATGTTCAGTGCTGCAAATCGAAGTAATGATGTCTCTTTATACATCCAGAACATAATATATTTGGCATTGAATATAGGTTAATATATGTCGTTGAAATTTTGATTTATGCCGGATTTTTAAAGAACATATCAACCGCACAAATCAGGGGATGAGTATAATTGAAAAAACAAAAGAATGATTTTCAATATGTATTTATTTAGGAAACTATTCTGAAATGTGTAAGATTTCCACTCATGACATTAGAAGATCTTCTTAGAGTTGTTAGACCAATTTCACTAGTTTCACCTGATATGCTATTAGATGCCATTCAAGAAAAAACACACACTAACAGTGCTTGTTTGAAACACCGTGGCTGTTTGAGTAAGAAATTGATATCAACATTTTTATAAATAATGTACTTTTACTAAATAATTCGTATAGTTCCCGAAGAGAATATAGCCACAGAAAAATATGGAGCTGCTGTTATACAGGGGGAAATGAGATCTGCACTATTAGATGCTGAATATCAAAAATATGATATGGAAAAGGGTTACACTCGACATTCTATAGTAGAAGGTGAAGAAAACACGGGAATTTTAGTCAAATTAGGAACTCCTAGCATTATTAATCACATTAAACTTCTTCTGTGGGACCGTGATCTGAGGTTAATTATTAAAATACTTATTTATTGTTTATTATAAGCGTAATATCTAAAATTAATTTCAGATCGTATTCATACTACATTGATGTGTCTGTCGATGAAAAGGATTGGGTTCGTGTTATTGACCATACACATTGTTTCTGTCGATCTTGGCAGCATTTATATTTTGAACCCCGAGTTGTACAGTACATTAAACTGGTAGGAACTCATAATACCGTAAACAAAGTAAGTTTTGTTTTCAATAACTGTATTTGTAAAACAAACTATTTATTCTATTTTATGTTTACAGGTATTTCATGCCGTATCGCTAAAAGCCATGTATGTTCACAAAATGCCACCATTGGTTGATGGTATGATTAAACCATCATACAATGTAGCTACAGTTGCTTTATCTGCTTCTGTAATTGAAGGAGTTAGGTAATATTTTTTGAATTGCATTATAAAAAATAAATATTTAAGTGTAGAGTATTCCTAGTAAAAAAAAATATCTATTCATATGTATAATAAAATTTTTGGTTTACAATGTAATTATAACTGGCAACAAAAAAACAAATCACGATTTATTAGTCCCAGTGGAAAGAATTTTTAATGACAGTACAATAAAAAAAAAATATATTGGTGTTTTAACCATTACAATAATATGTGGGTGATTATAATTAAATGTATGTATATACTTTTTTGTAATCCTATATGTAGATATCTCTGTTAGTTAGGTCTCCGAACGTATTGTACCTATTCATTTTGCTATACCATATCATGTGCCTGCTTAATTTGTAGTATTTTTTTAGTCGGACTCGTAACACGCTCCTCAATGGAGATGTACAAAACTATGATTGGGAATCAGGTTACACCTGTCATCAAATAGGAACTGGCGGTATAATTGTTCAATTGGCTCAACCCTACATTATTGATTCTATAAGGATGCTTTTGTGGGATTGTGATGACCGTAGTTATTCATATTATATTGAAACATCGCTGAATGACTATGATTATTTTGAAGTAGCAGACAAAATTCACGATGCTTGCAGGTATTGTAATATTCACCTTTAGTAAATATTCAGATTGTTGTAAAATTATACTGACAAATTTATTTTAGATCTTGGCAAGTTATAAGATTTCCTCCACGACCAGTTGTATTTATACAAATCGTTGGAATGTCCAATTCTGTCAATGAGGTATAATTTATTTATATTAAAAAGTATTATAATGTTATCATATACATGTAATATGTAATGTTTTTAAAATCTTTAAACAGGTCTTTCACTTGGTTCATTTTGAATGTCCGGCTCAAGAGGATAAAAATACTCCCAACAGTAACAGTAGCAATAGTAATAGTAACACAGCTTCAAAAGCAAAAACTGCAGCTTTGCCCTCACCAACTTCAGAAAATGTTCCACCTGTAATCTCGCTTCCTCCTACAGAAACTGCTCAAGAAGCAGAAGAACAAGAAGATTAAATATCTTTTATTATCTTGTACATTAAGTAAAAACATATTTCACTTGCAGTATACATAGTTTTATATTTGTAGGGCTATTATTATTCATATTTTGTTGATGTATTAAAAAAATTATATCATTGAATTAAATTGATTTTTGAAAATTTAACTGTGCTCATACTTTGTTTTGATTTTTTTAATTTTTTAATTATATCCTATTATTTCTTTCCTTCCCAATTCCCAATTAAAAAATAATAATACAAGCATGTTCTTCCTAGGCGATGTATTATTTAGCTAGGTGGGTGTGTTTACAATTTTATAAATTGTGATTTTGAATAATTACTGACGTGTCGATTAAATGGCATTGACTGAATAGCTAAAGTATTGGATTCCCAGACATACGTCACCGTAAATACGATAGTGGAGTTATACTTTAGTTATGCATACTAATGATCGGTTTTTTGTTAATTACTGCCTCGTCTGAGCCTCCGGTGAGGCACTAATTAACAAAAAAACGATCAAAAGTACAGCAAAGCAACTCTTTACCATCTTCACGGTGTACTTTTACGGCGACAAATACTTTCTCTTTTTTTATTTTAAATTTAAGCACATAACCTTTATTCATTTATTAATATAATTTTTTAAATAATTTGATATTGAAAAAATCAAAATATATAAATGTTAAATGTCAATGGTGAAATCAGAATAGCCATATAATATGACAGTCGAGTAGAACCGCGTGCCGGTGGCAGTGGTTGGTGCAGACTGCAGGCTGTTGTGGTCGTTGTGTGCTGCGCTGCTTCTTCATAACATAGTTTCTGCTCTTGACTCCTCCAGGACCGCGACATGGACACCGAGGTCTGCGCCTCTGCTCCTGTAGGACCTGCTACTCCTGGTACTCCTGGTACTCCTGGTACTCCTGGTACTCCTGGTACTCCTGGTACTGCTGCTACTGCTGCTACTCCTGCTACTCCCGATACTGACATTGACTCGGCCACTCTTAGTCTCCGCCTGTCAGCCGCCGGAGATAAAGCCAGAACTATTCTTATCAACCACCTTATAACAGAACTTTCAGCACAAGGTTAGCAAACAAATATTAAATATTCTATATTCGTGTATTTTATAATTCCTCATAATCACAAATAATATAGTATCATTCATTGAATTGTGCCCAAATAAGTATTTAAGAGAGAGAATCTTTGAATTTTTAAAATACATACTGGTAAATAATACAACGAAAACATTAGTTCAATAAATCGAAAGATAAACAGAATCCTTTGAATTTAAAATTCATCCCAATCATTACCAACAATTTGCTTTACTTCATTGAATAGACAATAACCAGTGCATTTATTATGACAGTATCTACAATACCAATATTAAATAATACAATGAAATATATTAGTTTTCTCAAACACCCACTAAGTTGATTCGTATGACCAATAGAGTAGACTATGTAAAAAAATATATAAGGAGCTCTTGCACTTTGTAATTGAGTGCATTAGTTTTGTGTTTATTTAAAATTAATGTATTATTAATATGATTTTTTTCCATAGATGTCAAAGAAGAGCTTGTAGATTCAACTTGTTTAATTATTGTTGATATTGTGAAGGGATATGAGTGGAGAGGATGCAATGCACAGTGGCAAGCTGAAAAATTAGTTCGAACTTTGTGCAAAAATCATTCCTGTAAAATTCAAAAGTCAATAATTCCAGCTATCATTCAAAGTGCTCAAAAAATATCAAAACTTCAACCAACGTATGTTTTTCATCATATTATACTTTAATTAGTTACAGTCATGTTTTTTTAATCACTCACAGATTAAGTACCAACCGAACCAGTTTAAATTTGTTCAAAATATTATGCACACTGATAGAATGCATTTTTGTGGATGATCTCGATAATGTTATAATTCCATCCTTAGTAGCAACACAGTCAAAGCTTTTATTATCAGTCATCTCTTGCAAAAATTCAAAATCAAAAGAGAAAGCATATCATTCAGTGAGTTTTTTTTTAAATATTTTTATTTAAGTATAAATTCAAATAGTAATATACATTTTTTCTCATTAGTTGTGCCGTATGTGGAATAAATTAGGTCCCAAATCTTTGGATATATGGTTAAAATCTGTAATAGATATGGGTGTTGAATCACCTGAAGCACCTGTTATGGCAACTTACATTTGTAATCACTTAAAAACACTTGGGAATAACAGAGATCAGGTATATAAATTACAAAATTCATCATTGAAATCTAGTGCATTTTCTTAATATTTGATCATTACAGATTATTGTTTTGAAAGAAAAAAATTTAGAAGGTTTTATTAAAAATTACATCAGTGTGAAAGCAAGACCGAATCCATTTATAGTGAAAGCATGCAAACATTTTTTAATTCATTTGACAGAAGAAGATTTTAAAAATATACTCTTACCCGCTTTACAAAAAGCTATGCTGAGAAATCCAGAATTGATTATTGAAACTGTGGGCTTAGTATTGCAAAACTTATCTATCAACTTGAGCCCATTTGCCCAAGATATTATGAAAAACCTTGCTGGTAAAATTCAATATATTAATATAATAGAATATATAAACCCATTTTTTTAAAAAATATTATTACAGGAAATCTTCATTCAAAAGAAGAGTCTGTTCGAATAGATGCAGCTACAACATGCAAACAACTTGCTGAAAAATGTTCCGAACCATCACATATAATTACTATTACAAAATTTGTATTTGATATCTTAAATGGTTCAAACGGAAAATTGACACTGTCCGAACACAAAGCCAGTGTTTTATCGGTTTGTTTTGTTGTCTTTAAGAACTGTTAAATTCAAAACTTTATATAAATTTCATTTTAGGGAATTGGAAATTTGAGCTATAATACTGCAAATGAAAAGGATTACGCTTTATGTTTTACCGACATTGCTAAACTATTCTTTCGCATTTTAGAAACGGAAAGTCATGAGAAAACACTATATTATTGTTTAGATGTGTTTATGTTGTGGGGAAAAAATCTTGTTGGAGAATTACCTGACTTTTTTATCGAATCTTTTAAAGTAATCCTTCTCCCATTACATCTGTTTAATATTAGTCAAGTACTAATTCTTTTTGAACTCCAATTTTTAGAAAAATTATAACTTAAAGAGCTCTACCCAATTAGTAAAAATTAATTATCTTAGATGCCTCTACCAGTGTTTGAATAAAACGTCTTTATCCGAAAAACATACAGAAGCTTTAAACTCATTTTTAATAAAAATAGTTGAAAAAGCTATTCAACAACCACTACAGGTTAGTTAATAAATCATTATTTAAAAATGTGTTTTCACTACATCTTTATTTTTAGATTTTGCTTGTAAGTGAAGCTTTATGTGCTGCATTAGTAATGTTAAAAATTGATACTAAAAATGAAATACCTCAAAAAACAATTTCACTCTGGAATGCATTGTTTCAAGGTGAAAAACAAGTGTTCTTACATGACAAATTTCTAACATCTGCTGCAGATGATGGTAAATATTTATTACATGCAGAAATTTTAAGAAGAAGAATAACACTATATAATTTTCAGTATTAATATCAGCTGCCGACACATGCCGTGTACTAATTGAAAAATATAGTTGTGAAGTAGAAGGAAAATCAGCCCATTTCGTAAAAGGACTCGTCATCTGTTCTTTATCAACCAGTTCAAGTGTGAGAGAAAATGCAAACAATAACATTAAAGCAATATTACATTCAAAAAAATCAATATCCTTGGTGAGAAGCTTCATCACACATCTGGCTACTCAAATTGAGACATTAAAATGTTCGATAAAACCGGATTCAGATACTGCAGACTTCAATGGAAAAATTATAACACAGTGTATTTCAGCAATAATTGATTTTAATGGTAAAAATATAAATATTATTTCACATCACAAAATTGTTTCATTCTCTTAAAATTTAATTTATATCCTGTTATTAGATTATCCTGAAGAAGATAGAAAATTAATATCAGTAGATGCACTTTTACCTGCTCACCATCCATTGGTTGTTTCCGAAAATAAAACATTATGGCTTAAAATTAACAGGCACTTTAATTTAGAGCCAAAAAAATTAATTAGTCTGCACGCCAATAATATTAGGAATAGATACATAGCAGGATTCCAAAGCAATCAGGTAAGAAGAAACATATGCCTATATTATTTATATTAATCAATCAATTATTTATTTGGTCTTTGTTTCAGAGTTATTGCAATGTTATATCTACCATAGCTGAGTTACATCCAGAAATCATTTTACCAAGTTTAATTAAATTAGTTTCGGAAACGTTAGATGATCCCGAATTGCTGAAAATTACTTGCGATGAATACTTTACATATTTGACTCCCGAAGGAGAATTGTATGATAAGAGCATGATTCCTGGGTATATTTATTTGAATTAATTTTTAAAAAAATTTACCAAAAGAAAGGTTCAACTTATGAATATTTTTATATAGAAATGATGATAATGCAGAAATAAATATGAAACGTGAAAGCAAGGCTTATTCCTACAAGGATCAGCTTGAAGAAATACAACTTCGCAGAGAGATAGAGGAAAAAAAACTTAAAGAAGGCAAAAACAAAGCACCCAAAGAGCTGACTCAAAAACAAAAAGAAGCAATCAAATTCCAAATGGCAAAAGAATCTGGCATCAGATTAAAACTTAGTCAAGTATGTAATTTATAAAAAAATATTAAAATAATACATGTTTATAAAATAATTGCTAATTTTCCCATCACTACAGTTGGAGGAACGCTTAGACTGTTTGGAAAAACTTTTAATCGCAGTTGGAAATGGAAATGCTGCTGCTTTAGGAAAATACTCCTCTCAATTTTTAAGTCGACTTTTATTTGCATTAAAATCACCATTAGCTGCTGAACGTCTTTCAGCCCTTTTTTTGAAACTACGTTGTATACTCTGGCCTATTAATAATAGCATACTTGGAGAAACAATTGCTCATGTTACTCTTAGGTAAATATATATTTTTAATAATTCATTTTTATTTGCTCGATAAAATATTTTTAATTTTAGATTATATAAACCACAATGTAATCTTGATGCTGAGTGGGAAAAGGAAAAGATCGAAGATGCAGTTCCGAGATCGATTGAATTATTACACGGCCGAACAGCTTGGCTAAAACATGCTGAAGAAATATTAGCATCTTATGAATCAGATAGTGCTAAAATGACTGACTTTCATAAGTATTTTTTAAATGCTCCAGCATTTTGTTATTGTTTTTATATGCTCAGACAAAGTTTGAATTCTCAATTATTCAAAAACAATGAGAAAATGCTCCACGAAGGCATTCAAATTATCACTCATCATTCTAAACTCCGAGGAATCGGCTCTCAAAATATTGATTTATATCATCCGGGTTTATTGCCAACTGAACATATGCTTCAACTCTTAATTGATATTATCAGTAAGAATTGTTTCTATGTTTTTAGTGTCTTTAAATATTATTCTAATCAATTATGTTTCTTTAGGTTCAAATACTGGTAGGATACAATCTCAGAGTTCTAGTGCACTAATTGATGTTGCCAATTCTATTTCTGGAGCAGAAAATTGTGGAACTGCATCTAATGCAGATATTGATTGTCTTTTATCTGGATTACAAAATCCATCTGAGGTATGTATTTTTATATGTAGTGTAGTATTTTTTTACTAATTAAAATTGATTATTATAGATTGTCCGAGATGCTTGTTTGCGAGCTTTAATATGTCTTGTTAAAACATTCCCTAATCATAAAAATGACACACTACAGACATTAAAACTAATGAAACGAATTTGGATTGCTAAATTTGATGTATCTGAAGACAATCGGTATTATATCACAATATATAAATACATATGTTTTATTAAATGTAAATCAAAAAATAAAAATAATATTATTTTTCCTTTAGAACTCTAGCTAACACATTATGGAAAATGAGTGAATTAGAAACATCCGTTCAATTGGTGAATGATGTATTGATAGAAGTTTGTCATCCAGTTGAAGAAATACAAAAATCTGTGGCCTTTGCATTAGCAGCTTTATTAGAATCAGAAAGGACACTTATCAAACCTACCATTGATGGATTATTAAAAGTTTATAATAAAAAGTTGAATGTACGTTACATGATTTAATTATATTTATAGTCATTCATAGATACATATAGTAAATATACGCTCATAATGTGAAATGCTCGTAATGAGAAGCAAATTTTCTCAAACAAATGTATGAAAAATACGATAATCCGTTCCAGGTTTGAAAAAAGATATATGATTTTATGACTAAAATTTAAAAGAAGCAACCTCTCTACATCATCAATAATAAGTGACCGTTCAGTAGATATTCTTGACTCTCTTTTTATAGCAACTCCTTATTTTTTTTATTCTTGAGAATAATGCAGGTAGATAATGTAGATTGATTGAATATGCGCGCTATATTAGCAACACCTTACTCTTGCTTTTCAATAATTTCACGTTTTTAACACAGGTTATTTATAAAGCGTTATAAAAAAATACGATTCACAAAAGATTCATCGTATTTCCTTTTGCTCGCTATGTGAAGTAAAGCTCGTAAGGCAAAATTTTCACAATTTATTTTTGCTTGTAATGCGAACTGCTCGCTATGAGGGGTTTCACTGTACATATGTAATTTTATATGTTGATTTTTAGATGATACCTTCAAAGGTTGATGAATTTGGTCATGTTATTGAAAGCCCAATCGATGAATGGGGCGGAAGAAGAGGAGTTGGATTGGCTCTTACTGCATTAGCACCTCTATTAGAAGCTGACTCGGTGGGTCTAGTAGTGAAATTTTTCGTATCCAAAGGATTGGGTGATAGAGCTGAAGAAGTTAGAAAAGAGATGTTCAATGCAGCCATGGCCGTTGTTGACTTGCATGGAAAAGTAATTATCACCTTTTAATTTTGTAGTTTTTATTGTACAATGTGCTAATCAATTATTTTTCAGTATACAATTGGAGACCAATTACCTGTTTTTGAAGAATTCCTCGATAAAGCACCTAAAACTGGAAGCTTTGATGTCATTCGCCAAGCAGTAGTAATTTTAGTTGGATCATTAGCCAGACATCTTTCACCTGAAGACCCAAGGATAAAACCAATTACCCTACGACTTATCGCTGCCTTGTACACTCCATCTCAACAAGTATTTATCATCTAAATAATACAGTAACTATAAATAAAAAATAATATTCATATACTAATAAAACATAGGTACAAGAAGCAGTTAGTAATTGTTTGCCGCATTTGATCACATCTCCAATTTTACGTGATGATACAACTGAAATTGTAAACAGACTCATGGGAAAGTTATTGAAAGCTGAAAAATATGGTGATAGAAAGGTATTTCAAACTGATTTTTACTTGACCAATTTATTATATTTTCATTCTTTATTAATTTCTAGGGTGCCGCTTACGGTCTTGCGGGAGTAGTCAAAGGTCTTGGTATCCTAGCTTTGAAACAATTAGATATTATGACCCGTTTAACAGACGCTATCCAAGACAAAAAGAATTTTAAACATAGAGAAGGTATTCTTGTCTTTTTTGTAATAAAAATATTATAATTCAGTAAATCCGCAAAAAGCGAAAACACTTATGAAATATGTATCAATAAATGATTCTGATTAAAACAATGATAATTTTTCATACATTAACACAAACTATATTTAAAATGAAAAAATATTTCAGTTCCAATGCTTTCATATTAAGTGTGTTCAATTGTAAATGATTATTCTTAACAAAATAATTTTCTGGTTCTATTTTAGGAGCATTATTTGCCTTTGAAATGCTGTGTACAAAACTTGGACGATTATTTGAACCGTATATAGTCCACGTTCTTCCCCATTTATTGCTGTGTTTTGGTGATTCTTCCCAATATGTGCGCACAGCTACCGACGATACAGCTAAAGTTATCATGAGCAAATTATCTGCGCATGGAGTTAAATTAGTTCTACCTTCCCTCTTGGGTGCTCTAGAAGATGATAGTTGGCGTACAAAAACAGGTTACTAATATAATTATGTGATTAATGTATGTGTATCTGTCAAATTTCATTATAACATGGTTGATTTTGTAGGCTCAATTGAATTACTTGGCGCCATGGCCTATTGTGCACCTAAGCAGTTGTCATCTTGTTTACCAAGCATTGTTCCTAAATTAATTGAAGTGTTAAGTGATTCGCATGTTAAAGTTCAAGAAGCTGGAGCAGAAGCACTTAAAGTTATTGGTTCAGTTATTAGAAACCCTGAAATCCAAGGTATTTACAATTTAAGTTTGTATGTGTTGATATTTCTTTATTTAATTTATTAAATTATGTTTCAGCCATTGTGCCTCCGTTGTTAGAAGCCTTACAAGATCCCTCCAATAAAACATCTGCGTGTTTACAAACATTATTAGATACTCAGTTTGTGCACTTTATTGATGCTCCTTCATTGGCACTTATTATGCCGGTCGTCCAAAGAGCCTTCATGGATCGCTCGACTGAAACTAGAAAAATGGCTGCACAAATTATTGGCAATATGTATTCTTTAACCGATCAAAAGGATTTGATGCCCTACTTACCAAATATCATCCCTGGATTGAAAACTTCCCTATTGGACCCTGTACCAGAAGTAAATATATATTTTTTAATCATATTGAGTAATCTCTAATTTCTAATTGAATTCATTCTTTTAGGTTCGCAGCGTATCTGCGAGAGCACTCGGCGCCATGGTTAGAGGAATGGGTGAAACTAGCTTTGAAGATCTGTTGCCATGGCTAATGCAAACTTTGACCTCAGAAACCAGTAGTGTCGATAGATCTGGAGCTGCTCAAGGTCTTTCTGAAGTTGTAGCTGGTTTGGGTGTTGAAAAGCTTCATAAATTAATGCCAGGTAAATATAATTTGACTTTTTAAAATAAAAACATTTTTTTAATATTCATGTAATACAATTTATTCTTTATAGATATTATTGCGACATCTGAAAGGACAGATATTGCTCCTCATGTTAAGGATGGCTACATTATGATGTTCATTTATATGCCAGGTGCATTTACTAATGAATTCACTCCGTACATTGGCCAGATTATCAATCCTATCCTCAAAGCTTTAGCTGATGAAAATGAATATGTACGAGATACTGCTCTTAAAGCTGGTCAAAGAATTGTAAACTTATATGCTGATACAGCAATTATGCTGCTTCTACCAGAGCTCGAAAAAGGACTTTTTGATGATGATTGGAGAATTCGTTACAGTTCCGTACAACTACTGGGAGATTTGTTATATCGCATATCTGGTGTGTCGGGTAAAATGAGTACAGAAACTGCTTCTGAAGATGATAATTTTGGAACTGAACATTCTCATTCGGCTATTATGACAGCGTTGGGTCAAGAAAGGCGTAATAGAGTATTAGCTGGATTATATATGGGCAGGAGTGATGTCGCTCTCATGGTCAGGCAAGCCGCATTACACGTTTGGAAGGTAGTTGTTACAAATACACCGAGAACTTTAAGAGAAATATTACCCACCCTATTTGGACTTCTTCTCGGTTGTTTGGCTTCCACTAGTTTTGATAAACGTCAAGTTGCCGCTCGTACTTTAGGAGATTTAGTTCGAAAATTAGGAGAACGAGTACTCCCGGAAATAATACCAATATTAGAAAGAGGATTACAATCTGATAGACCTGACCAAAGACAGGGTGTCTGCATCGGATTAAGTGAAATAATGGCATCTACCTCTAGAGAAATGGTGTTAACTTTTGTGAATAGTTTAGTTCCCACAGTCAGAAGAGCACTGTGTGATCCTTTACCTGAAGTTAGATGTGCTGCGGCGAAAACCTTCGACAGTTTACATACCACAGTCGGGGTTAGAGCTCTCGATGATATTCTCCCTGCTATGTTAAACGGATTGAACGATCCTGATCCCGATGTTGCTGAAGCTACACTCGATGGCTTACGACAAGTAATGGCAATCAAATCGAGAGTTGTATTACCATATTTAGTACCGCAGTTATCAGCTCCACCAGTAAATACAAAGGCATTATCCATCCTCGCATCCGTGGCTGGTGATGCTTTAACCAAATATCTTCATAAGATTTTACCAGCGCTCTTAAACGCTCTCTGTAGTGCTCAAGGCACATCAACTGAAGCCCGTGAGCTGGAATATTGCAGAGGGGTAGTTTTATCCGTGAATGATGAAGCTGGAGTTCGTGCCGTAATGGATGCTCTCTTAGAAGGCTCACGATCTACATCCGCTTCTCAAAGAAGAGCCGCTGCAACACTCTTGGCTGCCTTCTGTTCTCACACCAGGGCTGACTATACACATTACATACCACAATTATTGAGAGGCCTTATCCACTTATTTGCTGATACTGAAAATGACGTAGTGTTGATGGCGTGGGAAGCTCTGCAAGCTGTTACAAAGAGTATGGACGCGGAACAACAGATTCAACATGTTTCTGACATCAGGCAAGCGGTTCGCTTTGCTTCAAGTGATCTTAAAGGTGCTGAACTCTTGCCTGGATTCTGTTTGCCAAAGGTAACTATAAATTGTCCTTAATATCCCAATACAATTATATATCAATTTATTCATTAAAACTTTCAGGGCATCACACCGATACTTCCATTATTCAGAGAATCTATTTTGAATGGATTACCTGAAGAAAAAGAAGCTGCAGCCTTGATGTTAGGGGAGGTAATCAAATTGACCTCTGCATCAGCTCTACAGCCATCGGTAGTACACATCACCGGTCCTCTCATCAGGATTCTCGGTGATAGGTTCAATGCTAGCGTAAAAGCCGCTGTACTTGAAACTTTAGCATTACTTTTAGCCAAGGTACTTAATTTTTTCACAATCGACAATATTATTTATGTTCATTATTTGTATTTTCTTTTATAATTTTGTAGGTTGGAGTAATGCTTAAGCAATTTTTACCTCAACTTCAAACTACCTTCCTAAAAGCACTGAATGATCCTAATAGACAAGTTAGAATAAAAGCAGGTTATGCTTTGAGCCAGTTAGTTATTATTCATACAAGAGCCGATCCACTATTTATTGAAATACATAACGGAATAAAAAATTCAGAAGATCTAGCTGTAAAGGAAACTATGCTACAAGCTCTTCGCAGCATCATGTCATGCGGTGGAGAAAAAATGACCGAAAACCTTTCTTTGAGCATCTTGACTACTTTAATCATGCCCACTCTTTTGGGTCATACAGAAGATCCGCCGAGATCAGCAATCGGTGGCTGTCTCGGTGCACTTTTACCTTGTTTACCATCAGCAGCCCGAGATAATGCATTACAAGGACAAATATTATCCGAAGATAATTCAGATTGGACTATTAAACATGGCCGTTCTTGTGCCCTGTTTGTAGTATTGAAAGAAAATTCCGATATCATATTCACCGATCAATACAAAGACAAACTTTGTAAAAGTCTATTAAGCTATCTCACCAGTGATAAAGTACCGATTGTGTGCAATGGTATACGAGGAATCGGTTATCTATTTAGGTACCTTCAATGTAATGGCATTCAAATTCCAGCATCATTGATTACCCCATTCGTCAGGGTAAGTAAATTAATTCTTATGTCCTAAATACATGTATTAATTAAAATGGGATTTTAGACAATGAATCATCCCAACAACGATGTCAAACAATTATTAGCTCGTGTATGTACAATGTTAGGTAAATGCGTTCCTCCAGAAAGCATGGCTCCGGAACTTTTGAAACTGTTACTTCCTACTCTAGTCAACGGCACTAAGGAGAAGAATGGATATGTCAAAGCAAACTCAGAAATAGCATTAATCACAGTGTTGAGATTGAGACAGGGTGATGAATTCCACCAGGTATTTACAACCATTCAAATAATCCTTTTTGCTCCCAATTATAAATATGTATATATTTGTTTCAGAAATGCCTAAAACTGTTGGAAGTTGGTGCTTGTGAATCATTAAATGATGTTGTTAGTAAAGTACTAAAGAAAACACTTAACCAACCAGAAGGCAAAGAAGAAGAATTAGATTCTACTCTTATAACTTGATTCAAAATATTTGCCTTTTATAAATGTTTAATGAATATTTTTACTGTCTTTAATAAAATATTTATATAAAATACCTTTTATCAATTATCCTTAAAATGATCTCTATTTCGATTAAAGTATACATATTAAAATGCATCATTCTATTTGCAAAACAGTGTAAATGATATGACTGAGGTCAATAATTGAGGCGAAATATCACCCAGATATTGGTTATGATACAGTTTGAAGAAATAATAAATCAGTCATAATCTGAACATTTTTTTAATTCTCAAGTGTGATTAACTTTGATTAAAACATTGCCACAATATTCATTTATAATTTTCATCTAATATCCAGAATAAGGAGATGAATCAATAATATAGGCAATATAGCAAATGCTAAAACATTCTTTAATGTCAGATAAATTGTAATCATTGATTATTCACACAACAGAGTGTTTTGTACATTCACACTTAATACTATTATAATCAGATTATTTTTTATTTAAATACAATCATAAGAAAATTTAAGTAAATTCAAAAAATCTTGTATTTGTGTCAACGGAAAGTGAAGTTGGAGATGGGAATATATAAAACGAGGTCATAAATCTTTCGATGATACGGGATTATTCAAGCCCGTACAATTTGAGTGTACGGTCCATACTGGTAGATGCTAAATATTGAGCGTGTCTTCCGAATCTAACACCAGTAGCCATTGCAGTATGATCATTGAACACTTTTAGTTCCTGCCACTGCTTGCAAAGATATACCCTGATATCGGTTCCGGCAATAGCCAGGTAGGTACCGCTTTGATCGAAGCATAAATCTTTGATTTGATATCCTTCATCTAATTGGATAGTTTTGAAATTTTTCAATTTTCTCAAATCCCAAAGTTTCACAGAGGCATCATCTGCAGCGGTGGCTAAATAGTAGCCATTTTCTGAAAACGATATTGTTGTAATGGGGCCCGTGTGGCCTGAGAAGTTTGCCACGTTCGTTTGTTCCTTAAGATCCCAAATTTCGACCAAAGAATCTTCAGTTCCTGTACCGAGGATTAGGCCGTCAGGATGGAATTGTGCTGTTGTCAATCCAACACTCGATGATCCCAATACTTTTGTCAAAAGCTGTCCAGTTCTTATATCAGAGAACGCCCAGTGGCGATCAGTACTGGTAGAGAGGACGTAATCTCCCGTCGGATGCAATGATAAGCCAGTAACAGGTCCTTCGTGAGAGCGCAGAATGACAGTTGTTTGCGAACTAAAAATCCACCATATTAGTATAATAATTATAATAAACTACACACATTAATATGATAGTTCATAAAATACTTACGTTGGAATATTCCACACTCTAATTGTAGAATCAGGAGAGGCTGTAATAACCGTATCTTCATCTGGATGGTAAATGACTCTTGTAACTTTTTTGGAATGACCTTTAAGAATAGCGACCACTTGCTCCGTATCTTTGTTGAAGACTGTAGCATTTTTATCATTTCCTCCTGTCAAAATACGGCTGTGATCCGATGGATTAATATCCAAAGATAGAATTCCTGGCACACTTGCAGAATGTAACCCCTAAAAAATAAATCCATTTAATACAAATAACAAAATAAGAGAAACCGTTTATTTTAAACTACAATAATTTTCAAAAGACATAATATGTATGATATCATTATACCGGCTAAAAAATCATAAACCTATTCAAATGTATATTGAACACAAAACAATTTTATAAACAGTATGAATAAAAAATTAATTTGTTACGCTCCAATGTATAATGTGTGTAAAAAAATAATGAACAAACAGTATAAAGTAACACAAGAAAATAAGTAGTTGTTGTAACAGAATCAATTAAAATTTTTAAATGAAAATAAAGTATGCAATTCACTAAAATATTTACCGGATGAGAAGCCAAAGTGACGAAACTGCGGAGAGCATCCGGAGTGGTGAGTTCTTCGGGCACGGTTTTTCCTCTTTTCTTTCTTTCTTGTGTGAGAACATTGGCCAAATCTTGCAATTTCTGCACAACCCCTGGTCCCATTCCAGCTTGAGCCACAGGTTGAGCTGGCCATCCTCCAGTTTCAGCAACAGCAGCCTGTTAACAAATAATTATTAAGAACAGGGAATCATGTGTACAGCTAGATTAATCATTATCAGTCACTAATGCACTTAATAAAATGTAATTACTTGTTGAGCATGAGGTGGATTAGTAGTAGTAATTCCGGCTTGCGGTTTCAGTGTAGCCAAGGCTTCTCGAGCAGCTGTTACTTCTTTGGTCAGACGAGCTATCACTCTGCAAGCCGCATCATGTTGATATAAGGCATGGCTCAGTTCCTGAAGTTAAAAGCATTCAATTTAAAATGAAACAATATAGCCTCACTAAGGTGCTAGTTTGTCCAAACAGTGAGCTAGGCAACTCCCGTAACTGGAACACAATTTTTTGCAATGGTTATTGTACAACCATTTAATTGCACGAAAATAAAAGAACGCCTTCAGAGTTACATAGCTTGCTGTTTCAAGAATTTATAAATAAGTTACTGACTTGTCTGGCAGCTTGCAGTTGTTGACGTTGAGTGAAAGCTTGCAACATCAATGCATCCCACTCATCTTGCATGCTTTTCAAAGTTGCAGGGATACTAGTAGCACTCGGAGGCTTAGGTTTGATGACAGAAGGTGCTAAAATGATTAATAATATGAAAATATATATAAAATAAACAAACCATTCTAATATACACTATACTTTATGTATATAAAGTACTCACTTTTGATCTCAATAAGATCATTGACAGATAGCTCTTTTCCGTTGATTGGATCGACTCCATTTTCGATAATGTATTTTTCTATCAATCTTTTCTCAAATATGGAGCCAGATACTTGTGACACTACAGGATGTTCTGGCACTTCGTTAGAAACTGAAAAATAATTATTTTCATTGAAGTTAAGATCAAACCTTTTTGAAACCATATTATTTTTGTGACTTTAACATTAAGTTAGATGTATAAGCAGATACATTAAATACAAGAGGGAGTAACCACAACATTAAGAAAGAGTAAGAGAGAATGCTGGTTAGAATGGTATGATAGAAGTACGTGGAATACTAACTGGCGCAGGTGAGGGCCATGTTATACGTTGTACGTTGTACGTTGTATTTTATAGTTTAGAGTGGTCGGTCACTTAACGTCACTTGCACGATGCCGGCTAGTGCGATCGCGAGTCGCAAGGAGCCGCAATCCTCTACTATTGCCATATATAAATCATATTTATTTATGATAATCTCTGGTCACGATGATAACAACCGTATACATCATAAATGATTTTTTAAATATAAAATATTAATTAATTAATCACATTGAATTTAAGGGCTATTGTATTTATTTATGTGGAAAAAAACATTGAACTATGGCAATAAATAATATCTAAACGTCAAAGCTTATATTAGATAGCCGGTCACGTAGTCACGAGGACATGATGATGCTTTGTAAGGCGCTGTTCTTGTGTCTTTTAACTGTATTATTCAATTCGAAAGAAAATACAGCTTATGATAGATCTATTGTTTCTGCTAGAATCGAAGTAAGTAATAAAAACAAACCCTAAAAATATATATTTTAATTACATTTCTTATTTCTTGCAGAGTTGCAGAGGATGCTCGCTTAACAGGCTTCCGGAAGTGAAACAGTTCATCTATGAAGATGTGCCTCGCTATGCTGAAAGCGGTGTGGAATTCAAACCGATTGCAGGAGCTCCGCCAGAGCTGGTGTTGTTAAGTCAACCCGGGGAAGAAATTGATCGTTTGCCTTTATCCAAGCTCACCAGACTAGAGTGCAATGAATTATTAGAATACTACGGATTCAAAATAACTGATAGTGGCAAGAAAAAATCCGAGTTTTAATATTTTTCACCAGTCAGATTAACAAACTATTGTATCCAATAAACTTTTATCTATAATCTCATTGATTGTATCATATTAAAATAAAATATATCCTATATAACTGTATACTAATTTATTAAAATAATTTTAATATTTACAAGGATAATATACTCATATACATAAACCACCAGACGTAGGATAAACAATAAAGAATAAAATACAAGTACAGTAACTAAAATTTCCTTAATGGGTTTCTTAGTAATTAAATGCGAACAATGATTGTCTTGATGCATTTTTATTTTTAAAGTTTAAAAAATTAAAAAAAAAAATGCATCAATCTAAAAACAGAGTAGTCATCTAATGACTAGAAACATTACTTAGTGATGACTTCAAAAACATGAAAACTTAAATATCATCTCTAACATTTCTTTCAGTCCCGAAAGCTGATGTTCAATATCAGCATCAGCAGAAAAGCTGTCATATTTTGTGTGAGCCTGCAAAAATAATTTTCGTGTTCTAAAAGTGTGGATTTGATTTACAAAAAATGAAGCTTTAAAATTAAAAATAAATTTGTATTTATATGTTGCATACTAAAGCAAACAAATAAAGACATTTTAATGAAATATAACACCTTATTTTTAAAGTACAATCAAATTAATGGAATATAATTGATCGTTAACATAATCTGATATTCACTTGGTAAAAAAAAAATTGATTATGAGATATATCCTGTTTTTAAAACCATGTGGATGAAAATACATAATAGTATAAATATAATAAATCAAAACAATTATTATAAATATAAAAAATTCTTAAAAGTAAATTTATAAAAAATCTACAACAACTTCTGAACGCTAAACAATTCTCTCAAAAAAAAAAGTTGTAGCTTTTCAAAACACTTCAACCTACCGAATCATTTCAATACTCAACGACTCAAATATACAAACAATGTTAATCTTCGACTATATACATTTTAATTTGCGGCTATGCAAATACCAACCAAGCGATGAATATGATGGCGACGCATAAGAAAACTTTTGATAAAAATTGTTCATCTTCGAATTGAGGTGTTCCTCGTGGAGCTGAAATATTTATATACAAATTAAAAATGATACATTTTGTAAATATAACTCAGAGACATAATAAATTTACCAGCATTCGGTCGAGGATCCCCGAAGTTAAATGTGGAAGTAATGTATCTAAAAGGAAAGGAACCGATTCCAAAAGACATATGAAAACCATCAAACCCAAACCCTGGATAGGCTCCAGAATTTTCAGGTTCTGTTCGTTGTCCAGCTGGTCTTGGAGGTACCTAGAACAAGAAATACAAAAAATAAATTCGAACTGTAGTGAATCTTTATATGAGATACGATAAAAAAGAGTACCTTATTTCTAGGATCTTCTTGTTTGGCACTTCCTCTTCCGTAGAGCGGGATGACCTTCTCTTTGCTGATCGCCGCCTTGCACACGGGGCAAACTTGCCGACTCGGTCTAGTTTCCAGCCACTGATGGAGGCACGGCCAGCTGCAAGTACAAATTAGCATGACTTTCTCACGATTATACTAGTATCACAATTATTAACTACGTGTAGTTGTACATTATATCAAGACTAAACTAAAACTAAATGCCATGATTGTATCGAATCTGTATCCATGTGTTTATATTGATATTTACCAGAAGAGATGACCGCACATGGAAACGACAGCATCCCTGGCCGTGTCTAGACAAATGTTACACTCGAGTAGTCTCTCATCTTGCTTTTCGTCCTCGTTGGGGTTGTTACTTCCATTTCCATTGCCATTGCTATTCTCTCCGTCTTTTTTGCTTCTAATTTTGCTGCTTGTAGACATGTTTTGTTTTTACCTATTTTTATATTATGTACATCTACACATTTATAAATTGACAAATATGACACTTTGGCTCTCATCTGACCTATTCGTCACATTAAATACATTGTTCACCACTAAAATTGCATTCATACAAATCGGCCTATTGTCAAACAGACTACACATGGCAACTTCCGCCGCACGGTCTCGCCACTTTTTGTTGGGCGCTGTTGACAGAGACGGAAACAATATGGCGATGTTTCTGTCTCTTTCTATTTTGACGTTTGGAGAATCTAAAAGTTTGACAGCTGATTAATAGTAACATGATGACTTTCATTCATTACTTGTTATTTGACACAAATATACAGTACGCAATTACTATTAGGCTTTTAGGAATCTGCATATCTGGACATCACAACAGTATAACAGAATGGGAACCAAATAGCAATATACAACACTCGTCAGTATTCTAGTTCAAGTTGAAATGCAGTTATGTTCATGGACTCTCATCTTTTACGATAAAGATCAAGACATAATAAATTATTATTCTTTCAGGACAATCCAAACAGTGTTATTATAAATATAGTTCACTGATAGATGGACTGAATAATTTCAAAGTCAATTTTCTCATATGTTTTTATAAATCATACATGTTCACTTTGGATAATTGCTGTCATGATAGTGTATTTGTTACTTTCAGTGAGCAAGGGTAAATTATAGGCGCTAGATATGATCAAAGTGTACTTTTTATGACAGGAATATCATAAAAACAAGAGTAAGCGATCCCACATCCCTCTCAGTATCAATACCGAACAAATACCTGGCTCAAAGAAGTCAGGTATTCGGCCTTAAACTGAACTGGTCCAATCACATAAAATATATTGTGGACGAGAGCAGTTTGGCTATTAACACATTGTATCAGTTTATTAACAGACATACTCAGTTCTCTTCCGAGAATAAGTTACTTCTATATAAATCCATTACTGCCCAGCTCGGTCTACTGCCGCAAAAAGTCATATAAAATAGTACAAAACAAGTGTCTTAAGATGACCGTATATCTTTAACCGGGTACTTATCTTAAAGAAGTCAATGAGGATATTAAATTAAAAAGGATCAAAGCAAATATCTCAGATTTCAGTAAGAAACACTTTACTAATATGACTTACCTTCATATCCTTCGATGAAACGTAAGTTCTTTTTACTGATGGACCTTATGATACCTCGTAACAAAAAATATGTTAAATAACAAATAAATTATAAATTTAATTACTCAACTCAAATTCGGTTTTACTGAAACATACTGTCCTTTCAATTAAACTATAATATTGGTTATTTTAAATATAGTTTAATTGTTGTTGTCTTTTTTTGTAATTCATTCTATTTTAAATGGGTTTTTGTATTTTCTCATTATTCTCTGTAAGTTATATTATATAGTATTCGCACTTCTACTTTTATAATAAAAGTAGAAGTGCGAATCTCAATTTGAATATCAGTGACTTCTATCAAGTAGTGAAAGAAGATAATTTAAATAAAATTATATTATATAGCACTAGCATCCCATATCAAAATTCCAAATCCCCATGTTAGAAATAGCTAAATAAATTTATATATATAGTATATTCTGTACACTTAAATTTAGATTTCAAGATGTATTGTACTATCAAACATTGTACATAATATATTCACATTTAATAATAGAGAAATTGCAACATACTTTTTATAAAGTCTATTTACAATAATTGACCACATTAATCAACCCCGGTTTATTGTCAAAACTCCATAATAAATAAAAAGGCAGTTTTTTTATTCTAATTATTTTTATTCTATAAAAAAATGTGGTAAACATATTACAATTAAGAAATAACATATTCAATTAATAATACATTTACAGACACAAATAAGAAGTTTATTATATTAACACTGAGTAAAAAATGATATTTTATAATTTAAAAACAAAATAAATATCTAACAATGACTCGTTCAATGATATTTTTCAAATTCAAAGACAATCATTGTTTGAGTTTCATTTTTGGCAATTCAGTTAAATAAACATATAATTTTTTTTGCAAATAGCTTTAAACCAATAATATCCAATGAAATGCTTCATCGGTGATCCATTTAAGCAGTTAATGTATTCTCTCAATTTACATTTTATAAAAAAAATGCTGATTTCAACTTTATAAGGCTTAGTTCAGTGACAAGGGAGAAATTAATTGTTCAAGAGTTGAATTTAGATATATTACTTAGTTGAATTTAGATATTATACAAAATATAAAATACACGCTGTTAAATATAATACAGAAATATAAATGTTTCTACAGTGAGTCAATGGAAAAAGTCTTTTGAATGTTAGCTATAATGATGATTCCAAAGAAAACGTAGGTCATAATTATATAGATAGGCCACTTTGGCTATCATAATATGTATTTAGTTTAGTAGGTAAGTATGAACATAAAAAAGCCTAAAATAAGAATCGTCATAGTTTACATAACAGCAATAAGAATTAATTATTTATAAATCTCTACCTACCTCTAAAATATTTTCGCGGAATAAAATTTATTATAATAAATACGCAATAGTCGGTAAATGTTGATAAATTTCCCATCTACACTCTCGCTATTCGTCTACATTCACCAACTTTCGCGAGTGTCTCTACAGGACATTACGTTTGTAGAGCTTGTGTCAATGGCATGCATGTTTACTATTTCGCTTGTGTACTGGTGGAAACCGCTAGATGAGATTGTTTATTAAAGGTTGTGGAGGATCTTGGGCTCCAATCAATTCAGATGATGTGTCTGCCGAGTAAGGACCGGGAGAATGATTTGAATGAGTGAGTAATGGATTTCCAGGCATACGTCACCGTAAACGTACACGTAGAGATACTTAGCTACACTTATGATTAGTTTTTTGTTAGTTAATGCCAATTCTGAGCCTCGGGCGAGGCACTAATTAACAAAAAACAGATTAAAAGTACAGCAAAGCAACCCTATTACCGTCTTTGCGGTGTACGTTTACGACGACGCACGCCTAGGAATCCCAAGCTTTAGTGAAGTGATGGTGGGCTAGAAGCGCCAACAATGCGCTGATTTTATACCCACCAGAAGTGATTATAATTCTCAACAGGCTGTAGTAAAAATGTTTAATTTGGCACAGGGGTAGGGGGTGTGTGCTGGTAAGACGTTTACGTCTATTCGATATACATACATATATAATCCGTTTAACGCAAAATGGATAATTGCGTTTGTGATGGCGGCGGCGCTTGAGAGTTCGCTTGGTAGACTAGCACAACCCTTATAGTATTAGTATGATGGTGAAAGGGGTTGTAGGAGTGGTATACAAGGTCATTTACTACCACCATCTCAATAGCGACACGTGCTAGTGTCGAGACGCAACACCGACACCTACCATTTTAATAGTTATTCAGCGATTCTAAACATGTTGTCTCTTACCATCTCACCAAATTATAAATACTTATATATATCACCACACGTTAACCTTAATCGTTCAATCCTCGTTCCATCTACTAGCATCGTCATTAATTCAGCTACAAAAATCTTAATTTTATGTCGAGAAGTAGAACCTAAACGTACTCTATAGGATTATTGACTAATTGATACAGTATAAGGCGATGAACTTTTATGTATAGAAGCGCGATGCTCTATATTGTGTCGTACATTCGAAAATGCCCGGTCACGAATACACGTGCACATAATAGAATTTGAATTAGCGAGGCGGTAGAAGCAGCGCCCCACGCGACTCTTTGATGCCTATCTGTATGCCTGGCCCATAGATATAAAATTAAGATATCGCATGAGTGGCTAAATGCGTGGTTAGTTCAAGTGGCCAAAAACATCAGTTACCTGGCAAACCAAATAATATTTTAAACATCTTAAAGAAGTACTCAGCGGTAAAAACTGAGCCTAGATGTATTTGAGTGTCTGTTTGAGTCCATATGACATGTGAAATATAACTGAAGATATGAAGAGAGATGTTTACAGTATAATATTTGCTAGGTAACTGATGTTTTTGGCTACTTGATGTACTTGAAGTAAACACGCATTTAGCCACTCATGCGATATCTTATGTTTATATCTATGCGCAAATCGAAGCATAGTATTGACGGAATACATGAAAGCTTTTAAAATATTTTAATTTCAATCAAAAACAAGTTGTACCTTGTCTTATAATTATCAAACTTATTTTAATAATAGCTAATTGGTTATAAAATTCAATAAAAAATTTCTTTAGAAATGGATACTATTGTGTGTTTATAATCAGAATACAATTACGTTTTGCCTGATTCTGAAATTTATTTTATTATTAGATAATGTTAAATTTATCTTAATTAAGTCTCTTAAATTTAAGAATGGTAAAATATGCTCAAATAAATATTTAATTATCACCCAAAAATGTGACGTGCTTTTATTGAAAAATTATATGTTTGTATAAATAAACGGATGAAACTGAATGCTATAATATGCGTATTCGGTCGAGCGGAAAATCATCGCTATGGTTTATATACTTATTACTAGGGGTAACATTTACCGATAAATGTATGTATATAAAATAAAGTAAAAGAGCCGAGAACTGCTTGCGATAGGATCTTATAAAAAAAAGGAACGGCAGTATTTTTATTAGCGCTGAAAGGACGTCGTTATTCTTTATACGGGAAAAGCCGCGTGAAATGGCGTAACGATATCACTACGTGCAAGATGATATCTATTTAAATAAGTACTATCTATTTAAATTGAAATTTATTTTGACAATATTATATTTAGAATGTCAATGCTATTTTGGTGTGGTATCTTATTTTATTTTTATTTCGATTTGAAATAAGCCCTCATTGATTTAAATTACATGTGTCCTAAAAGTATGTCATCCCAATATGAATTAAATTTTGTTATATTACGGAGAGGATGTTGAAAAATAGATCATAATGTTCACGGGGAAAATTGCCCCAAAAACTACAGAATTGATTTACCATATTTGTCTTTCTCAATTTTGTAAGTTACTCTGGTATATAAATTTAAAAAAAAATATATTGGCTACTAAGAAGAAATATCTTTCTATAAAAAAAACATTCAAATCCTCACAGTTATTGATTTTACGTATCAGGTAATTTTCAAAACTTAATTTGGAGATTGTCCATCGGATCTTGTGCTTTGAGACAATATAAGAATCTAGACAGATACAGAGTTAATGATATGTTTTTAAATGCATATGACAAATATATAAATAAAAAGTATCTATTAACAGTAAAGTTTGTGTCAGTGGTGGTAGCATTTCTGCTGAATTTGAATGAAATATTTCGGCTGAATTCACAAACACCATAAATTCTCATGTCGATAATGTAGTTTTGACAATTTCTCTTATATATTCCTCATTAAAAATAATATAAAGTTTGGGCTGTAAAATATTTCACATGTATTGTACATGGTTTATTGATGGGAATTTATTTCAGCATCAACATGTATAATGTCATTGACTTTATTTGTCTGAACACGAGGCGTTCATTAAATTTTTCAAGGTTAGGTCTCTCTTTTTTACTTTATATTTTATTTAATACGAATTACATAAGTTTAGATGCACATTTAGTTTGTAAATTATAACAAGAATTGTTTTTTTTACGTTTGTGGGCATACAATTTATTTGATAACTCGTGCGAGGTTTGTGGCAAAACCACTTTTAGCCACAACATATTCTTCGTTTTCGTTTTATTATATTTTTTTCATGAATATTTGATATGACATGTCCTTTTTATTCTGAGTCCCTCTCTATTAAAATAATCAATGTATAAGTTCAAATTAAAATCATTCAAATTATATTTTAGACCACAACTAATTAATTCAAAATATGTTAATATTATTTATCTTTAATGAATATTTGAGTATTTTTTTTATTAAAATAATTTTCATAAATACGTAATGATATTGAAATTAATATTACGCTTTGCGAGATAGTTATTAATAAATTGTTTTATATAAAAGCATGAAAATTAGGCTTATTTAAATTTCGTTCAAAACAAAGAAATGGAGTTTAAATTCCATAAAAAATTACATCTTCATAAAATTACAATGAATGCATTTTAAAACCTACGTTCTGCGTGTATAAAATTTAATATCAGAGTAAATTAGCAATTAAATAAAATTAGCAATATTAATGATGACAGATATCTAAAATGCAAGGTGTTATGTAAAATGCACCATAAATGTTATTGAAATAGAATTACTTTTTATTTTACATTAAAATTAAATTGAATAACTCACGACTTACTTTATATATTCCTGAATTATAAACCTTGCGAAAGGCTCTATTAAAGGGACGTTAATTGTTCATAAAAAGTTACAATTATGATCGTAATTTATCAAAAATGAGTGAGTTTAAGAGTCACGTTTTCGTAAACTATTTTATTAAATGTAAACCAAAATTGAAATCATAGATAAGGAACGACTCGTGTTATATTTTTTTCGCCATAATTTATTTATCATGCAAATTGTTGGTTAAAATTAACGATTCTTTCTGGTTTACGACGCCTCGTGTATTTGAGTTGCCATTACTTTATAACACTTTATGGCTGGTTGCACTTTTTTTACAACCAATAAAATCCGTTTTCTTCATCTGCATATCAACGAAACAATGTTAAGTAGGAAAACTTTTTTTTATACATTTCGCCATTGTTCGATTTGTTCCACTTTAATTTAAATTTCCAAGACCACTTTAATTTTTTATGGTTTATTTCGGTGCTTCCTAGGTTTATTTATATGAAATGCTTTTATTTCACCGTGTGTGCTTTTATGTGTGCTGTAAATGCTTTTATTTCATCTGTGAATATTTCAACCAATGCGAAGTATTTATAACATTTTGCCAATATGCTGAATTGCAATATGGGAGACTATTGTTTTTTGTAGTTAACCAGTACTTAAATACCGTTATATATTCCAATATAAATAGTAGAAAATATAGATTATCCCAAAAATATCATTAAGACTTTTAATCGTAGTATTTATTACTTGTATAAGAAGATTTTTTCCTTACGAATTTAAGCTTTATCACGTCGAATTTGAATAGATAGATATAAATTTCTTTTTATGTAGTATATAAGTTTCTCGTTCGATCCGCTTTTCTAATAATAAATAGTGTATAATCAATTGTTATATACCATATAAGTATATTCTAAATTAAAATATATGATGTACATAAAAATCAATCTATTTCAAAGCATTCACGTTGGCAGAGATAAAATTATGAGAAATACTTCCCGGTATGTTTTTGTGATGTAGGGTAAAGTAGGGTTCAGGTTCAGGAATATAATATGCTAATCTAATTCGAGACTACAATTTCAATTTGATATAAATAAAGATAATATGTAATCTCCTAATAACAAAATCACATGCCCCAACGATATTATTAATACACATACAAAATATAATATACCAAAATTAATTCATTTGAAGACAGTGTAATCCAACATAAATATTATGTATTTTTTATTAAAACAGTAAATGATTCATGTGTTAACTGTTGAATTTGTGATATTCGAACGAATGTTATTAATTTATGATTTTTTTTTATTAAATCGTGATTATTACAATTAGAACATATATGTATCATTATAAAAAATATAATTATAAACAGTTCAGCTCTCAGTGAGATTAGTTTTATTTGATAGTATGTCAGAAACTTGATGCAATTGAATTTTATTTTAAGTTTTGTCACGAGTAAAAAAATATTAAAATGTTCCAATGAGTCATGAGATATATATTTTATCTACAGTTAGGTCACATCAGTTTTGAAGATTTATTGGATTGCGGACCTTCTGGCCGCGTAATGATGGTTTCATGAGCACACATGACTTTAATGATAGTATTTTATCAAATTAATGACGTGTTGGGACTAGATTGTTTCACATAATAGTTATTAAGAAATTAGTCGGCTCGTTTGTCCGGTTAATAATACTACTCCACGTGGAACTCTACACGTGTAACCTACTGGCCCTACAATATCTAAGCCTACACTTATCTACCCTATAAAACGTTTTATAAACATTAATTATAAATTTATAATAATATTATACATTATATCTTTAAAACGACAACGTGTTATTTCAAAAAAATAGAAAATTTTGTTTTTAGCTATTTTGAAATCGCTGCATCTCATTCTATGTTCCAAAAAATAAGAGACGGTATGAAAATTTTAAACATGATTTGTTAATATCTCAGAAATGAATTTTCAAAACATTAAAAGTGCTCTTCTGTAAAATCACTGTATTGAAATAAAACGTTGTCGTTTTAAAGGTGCGATATGTAAACATTTTCGTATATTTTTTTTAGATAAATTATTACTTATTACTCTTTGTGTCTTATAGTTGTACAGCATAAATCAATCTTTAGATAGACATCAGTTAATTTCACCGAAGTTTTCCACCAATCAAAGACGTTTATTAAAAGTTTGCTGGACTTTTGCATGTATACAGTTTTTAAATACGACAAAATCAAGAGTAAAAATGATTTTACCTCAAAATTTGGCAAAAATCAATGTTAATGTATGACTGTAGTACTTAGTGATTTAAAAAAGATGTTGATACATAAATATTTAGGGTATATTGGATTGGTAATATAATTGACACTTAAGCCTAGTTTTACGAATTTGTCTCATAAATGTGTGACAGGCTACTTAGGTTCGAGCGGAAGATTCTTAGGAGGATCTTGGGTCCTGTTCAGGAGGCACCGGGACTATTTAGAATTAGACGGAACGATGAGATTTACTCATTATATAAGAGCGTGAACGTAGTGCAGTTTATTAGGGCTTTAACATTAGGTTGGGTTAAAGAGCAGGAGGGATAGTATCGGAAATACTATCCAGCAAGCCTGTGGGTAAGAGGAGGCAGGGTAGACCTAGGCTAAGGTGGGCGGACGAATTTTATAAGGTAGTTAGGAGTTTAGGAATTAATAACTGGAGGAGCGCGGCCTCCAACAGAAATAAGTGGAAGATGCTGGTGCGGGAAGCCTTGGTTCATCACTGAACTGGAGTGCTTATGATGATGATGATGAAATGTGTGTCATTTTTAGGCTGTTTTTTTCTACTTATCGATTTAATAAAATCATGATATCTTTCGTTAAAATTTCAATCGGTTCGGAATTTTATTGAATGTGTTTATTTTAAGGTAAGAGCCACTCGAAGTAAGGAAGGGGTGTCGAGTGTGAAGCAAAAAGAGATGGAGATTATAGAGCTTACGAGGCCGTGGCCGAGTTGCAGGGAAAGCAGGGCAGGCCAACACGTGTACCAGCCACAGCCACGTGTCGCTATAAACACGTGGCTGTCGCGTCACATCGCCTTGCAGCCCAGCACCACTTTGATACTCAAAACCGTCAAAACGTTCAACGTCCTCTACTTTTTATTTCCACAATGCTTTATTTAAGTCTTAATGTGATTTAGACTGTTAATTTGATAACTCTGCGATGTTAGTCTATTGTAAATATTCCGAGGTTCTGAGAAGTTTAGAAGCTCAGGATTGGTTTGTGGATGAATGATACTAAAAGGTACCGGGTCGAAGAACACTGTATATGTTATTAAATTAATCGTCAAATTAACACATACAACATTTTTAAAAATTGATCTTCAAAAAAAATGAAATATGACAATACCTTTTATCTTATATCTTATAATGACAATACCATCACATAAAAATTAATTTAAGGCGGCCCAAATTATATTTTGTTATAAAAAAAATGTGTTCCTAGATAACTCTTGTTAGTCCTGCGATAGTAGGGATAACTCACTGTGAGTTGCAACAGTTACATGATAATGGTAGTTAAAGTGTATTACAGGATATCTACATATTACACACTAGTCTTGCAGTTATCAGGAATAAATATGACTAAAGAATCACAAACAATGAGATATGTCTGATGTCATTGTAATACGCCGTAGTTAATAGCAATACTAAATTATCAATAAAAAGTAAATTATTTATTGGTATTTCATGATATCCATTCTATTGATTATCACAGAAGTCCCGGAATATCACGTATAATATGAGATGATAATGATACTTATAATAATACAAATTAAAATTAAAAATGAGTAGAAACTCCAGATCCTTAAACTTTTTAAAATAATAATAAAAAATTAACTAGCAGACTTGGACCATTAATTGAGTTGTCGATGGATGACATGTAATATGCCTATACTTCCCTTAAAATATTTGAAGGTCAATAAATAATAATAATAAGGTTCACTTAAAAACTATGCCTGAGAATTATCAGGTATTAAAAATGTATTTGAAATGGTTCAAATAGTAAATAGGTTTGGGTGAAACAACAAAAAGCCCACGATTTTTTATGGTAAAGATTTTAAAAAATATTTTGAAATATTAGTTTAAATTTTAACGATGTGACAACTTATCGATACATTATCTAATTCTTGTTAGTTGAACTGTATGAATATCATTTATTTTAAAAACCAGTTAAGTGACAGCCTAATTATTTTGAGTCGATAAACGAAAGAAAACTCATTCTGTAGTAAGTAAAGATTTGCAGTTTTTCATATACAACTGCATGGGGGCAGATTTGTCTTATTTTTTTCAATAAACGCTTTTGTTTATTTACTTTTTAACAACAGATGACTCGATTTTAGATATTTTGTTGTTTGAACTAAGTGATTATTTTGATTGCGATAAGTTGCATAAGCTGAATAATATTTATTGATTTGAATGGAGTTCAACTGTATGTGTCGTGAATTTGATGGACGTGTTGATGATTCTGTGACAGCATTAAAATAAAACGACCTTGGAACTTATAACCAATTCGCGTGGAAAATTAAAGAATTGCATTATTTGTGTGTATTCGTCATTGTTTTGAGGACGTTGGACAGCATTTCCCTACAATATTGTTTCATTTTCACACAAAAGAGTTGGGCATCCGCCTCGCGCTACTGAAAGTGCCGTTTTATGCACAGTGGGATGAACTAGTATTGAATGTGTGGGTAAAACACAGACTAAGTGAATCTCACAGTGTTGCAGAAATGACATGAGTTAGGCTGTGGTAAAACATGTATAATACAAGTATTTGTGAAGGCGGTTAGTTGCAGAGGTCAATGGGGCCGCACGTGTCTGCGATCAACGACACTGCAAACATAAACCGTAATACAATACAAATATTACACACTATTCCTCTCATACATTATAATAAATTATTGTAATTCATAATATATATATATATATATATATATATATTACAATAATCATGTAAATTTACAGAATTGCATTTATTAATAATAATATGGGGCGTATTATGCGATTGGTTGGGTCGAAACTGATCTAAACGTCACATAAACAAGATGGCGCGCAATCAAAATGCTCATTTCGGTCGTGTAATTCATTCATGAAGGCAGTATATTTCAGGACCATTTTGTGAGTAGGAAGTGGATGGCGTATTAAATTTAACAGACGCAGTTTGTCTGCCTTCAAGAGCAGCTAAAAGAGTCTTATCAAAATTCACCATTCTTACCTTAATCACACCTATTTTCGTAATATTATTGTTGTTTATTTTTATTTATAAATACACATCGCTCATCCGATGCAACACTGTCACTTATGCGAATTTTAAATAATTAGGTAAGTATTGTATCAAGTGCCCAAAATATTTGTGTACTTGGTGGCAATACGTCATTATTGTGTTACAAAAAACTTTCGACATATTTCGCGATGTCGTTATGGTTTTGGGTCGAATTAAGAAGGTACTCGTAGAAATATTGAAACTTAAAATGCTTATCTTCGAAAAACGACATTTTGCATAAGTGCTCATTTCGTGTATTATATCATATTACCACTAGAGCATTACGGGGGATCCCAAGTCGCAGTGATGATAGTGCAGCATTCGTCAGTTGGGTCAGTTTATGTAATACTCACGTAAATTATTTAATTTAATGATTACTTTCTAACGGATAAAGCTATTTTTTCGAAGACTAACATGTTTCAAACTAAACCAAACGTATTGGCACTTGAATGGTGTGAAGGCACTTTAACAGCCGACAGAATATTTCCAGCCAACATTTAACATTATCTCAAATCCAATATGTCACAAGAGGTGTTTTGTCAATCTGCAGTACTTGTCGCTTAGTATTTATTTGTTTTGAATTGTAAAATCGAAAAAATATAAATAACTAAGTACGCATAAAATATTTCCACACATTAATAAATATTTATAAATAGAAAACGGTTTTAAAAATTAACACGTTGATTGATTTTTACAGTGTGAAAACATGACGTTTTCACTAACACTCTTATAATATAGAAGGCATTGATTTCCCAACACGTGTCGTCGTTTTAGCTGTTGTACGTATACAAATATTATTAGCACTCTTTTATAAAGAAATACATAATGAACATTGAAAAAATATAAAATAAGCGCCAAATCAGCGTTAGAATAGTAAAATATCAAAAAAAATGAAATAATATATGGTTAGCCCATATTAATAAAACTACCCTCTTAAATAAAAGGCGATTATAGCGACTTTTTTGTATTGACTGGAGGCCACCGAAAGTTGGTTAGACGGGCCTCCAGGTTGGCCTCCAAAAATATCACCTATTCCCATATACCATATATTAACGGTCATTTTTTAAATTATTTTTATAAAAATCATAATTGTTGTTGTAGAAGCAATATATTATATTATCGATGAAATATTTTGACTGCGTAAATCGAATTTTATTACATATTTTGGCCGTATTAATTTAATATAAATATTAATATTACAGTTATTCGCATAAAAATGTAATCATTGTATAGAGTATTAGATATATTAGACTAGGTGATATATTTTTCATGAAGATCGTAGTGTAAATAGGTTGTATAGATTAGTGTAATGGTTGAAAAGTTTTAACCGAATTCTTATACAATGAACGTCGTTCGAACGACCACCATTTACTGCTGTATGGACGAATTCTATCTAGCATTTTGGCCTATATACTCGAGACGGCCTTGA
Organism: Agraylea sexmaculata; assembly: GCA_022606485.1. Taxonomy (NCBI): domain Eukaryota; kingdom Metazoa; phylum Arthropoda; class Insecta; order Trichoptera; family Hydroptilidae; genus Agraylea; species Agraylea sexmaculata. Next base: position 38,589 of record JAGTTH010003462.1, read on the forward strand.
TTGACTGCATTCATATGTTTTATACAATGATAAAGAGAGTAATGGATAGATATTCACTATTACAACTATTCAATTAATCTTACCATGCTATGATTACGTTTGATTCCACGCACAATTTGTTGTATGTAATGGAAACAGATTGGAGAGCGTAAAGATGTTTTGGTCTGTGAAAAGATTAAAATGGTTTCCCGCGGCGTTTTGTTCTCAAAAGCGATATATCTTCAAAAGACTAAATGAAAATAAACATCAGTATTAAAATTGTCGGCACGTGTAAGAGCTGTGGGTCGTTTGCGTGAAATGTCGGGTCCAACTGAAAAATTATGAATTATATCGAAGATATCCCGTTTTCGCCTGTGGTATAAAGACAATGCAGTTAAGTTATACGGTCTTGTGCATATATACATACATATGTATTTATATGTATGTATGTATGAATGTATGTATGTATGTATGTATATTTGACGGCACGTGTGCACTATTAGCCAAAATATACTTCGGCCTTGTACGAGTCATTTTGTTTTAAAATGTTCACAGATGTTATTTTTATAGACACGAGGCAACAACTTGTTTTTCCATATCAATTGGAATCGAAATAGATCAACCCGATACTTGTACTTCCTTTTCATTCAATATCCCCCAACTTAAATAATAACTAATTACAATTCGAAATAATTTTTAGTCGTCATTGAATTTAATCATTTAAATATTCATCAAAGATTGTACTTTATATATTGAAATTTTTACTAACGTAATTGAGATAACAACATGAAAATATAAAACATCAATCCATTGCCCCTTAATTATTATATAATATATATAATTGTTTAAGGTGTGTGTGTTCTCTGTAAAGATCCCTCAACCATTTGGGCAGGGTAAGTGGAAAAATAGTTCTTAATACATTGGGGTGCAAGTATTAAAATTCTATGTGCACCTTAATATATATTTTTTATAATATGCAACCTGTCTTTTATTGAACTTAAACTTCATTAATGGTCCATGTCGGCTAGTTATATTTTTAATTATTGGATGGAATAAAAAAAATAGCTATAATATCCCAGTGGGGTTGATGTATGGCAGAGCACGTGTATTTGATATCCCACCCCCACCACGTGGCGTGCACACATTGCATTTGTAAGGCTTTATTACTTTCAGCTAATACTGTCATTGCATAATCTTACGAAGATACTATGCGAAAGCCGCATGCACGTGTACTAGCACATTTCCTCCACACAACACTACACATGCTATGTAACACGTACACCATATTTTTAATAATATCAGCAATACCACATTAATATTATAAATTCATCTGAGGGTAAAAGAAGGCAGGGTAGACCTAGGCTAAGATGGGCGGACGAGTTCTATAAGGTAGTTAGGAGTTTAGGAATTAATAACTGGAGGAGCGCGGCCTCCAATAGAAATAAGTGCGGGAAGCCTTGGTTCATCACTGAACTGGAGTGCTTATGATGATGATGATGGTTTCCCAGGCCACCACACAGCAATAAGTGCTGCAGATCTAGTAGATCTACCAAGTGACTCCAGTGGACACAGTTTTTGCCGGTGTCGTGAATCGAAACCGGAAATTTTCACTCGTGAATCAGTTACACTAACCACTGGGCCACAAGACGGCTCAAATATCATTAGTTATTAACAATGATGATCAGTTGGTTTCCGCAAAAAATAAGCAATGATGATGATGATGATTATAAATTCATTCCTTCTTGTTTGCATATTGCATATTTGGACAACGTATAATGCCGCGTACAGACACTCACGAATGTAGACGAATAGCGAGTATGTGGATCGCACATTGGTCAACATTTCCCTTTATTCGAGTGTATGGTGAACTTTTCAAATACTGATCATTGGATTTGAGTATTAATATTATTATAAATATTCAATTGGATTTTTTACGAACATTCGCGCGAGTGTGTGGAAGCACTATTAGGTGAGTTTGAAATAGGCAATCATGAGCCACCTTGAATTATATACCCACCCATATAATTACCCACATAATCTAGGCAATATTAATATAAATAAATTGATTGACTTTATAAGGGATAAAGGGATGTATTAAAGGCTTAAGGGTTTCAACCTAAGCCTCCTGATCGTTGTGAAGGTGCTTGGAAATAAATATACATGTATGCTATAGAAATACTCGCGAATATAAGTGAATGCTAGTAAAAACCCATTTCAAACCATTTTTCCGAAATCTTGATTAAATGGTTTTTTATTCTCTATATCAAGACATACAATAGAGCATTAAAACAAATTTCAGTTGTAAATGCATCCCACAGAAAAAAGAGTGGGAATATTTCAATGAATGGGAAAACCCACCTTATCCAGGATAACAACGTTTAAAAAAATAAATCAACAAGATAAGGAGAGCGATTTTTTCACAATTGATTTGTCTGGCAAAGAAGATGTAATCCAATTCAAGAAATGGTGAATTTAACATTTAAAAAATATTACACAATCATCCGAGACAAAAGAACGACGCGACGTATTCCAAGAACGGAGAAAATAATATTTCAAAGTTTCATCGTTTTATATTTTGAAAAGATTGAAATTGACTTAAAAAAATACGTTCAGTTAGTAGTGAAAATTTTGATTATAAAAACGCACTTTATCCAAGTTGAGTGTAAAAACAGACCTTATCAGGTTTTTTTTTTAAATTTATAAAAAAAATAATTAAGCATTAATTTCGTATAATTTTTTGCATTATACATCATTATTATGTGTTTAATATTTATAAACTTAAACAAATACCATTGATTATTTCAATTTTTTAAACCAGACAGTTTTTATTGATTTCCCGAAGTATTTGGTGGGGTTTAAAAATCACCTTTATACTCGCGACAAACTCGCCCATTACGTTGTGCTAATTTTCCCATAGAATAAATTTTTTAAAAGCATAATTAAGTATAAAAAAATATCCTACGAGAATTATATTGTTTTCATCTTCTTATGACGAAATTCCTAGAGTTGATTTCTTATTTGACTGGGTTATGAGAGCACAAACGATGGAAAAAGAGGTCGAATTTTCTTTTTCCGGAGTGTGAATGAACAGCCGAGATCACTGGAATTAACATAAATTATATATGTTAATTTAAAATAAATTTTATCAAGTGGGCTTAAGATAAATGTATTTTTTTTTGTAAATATTAAAAAAAAAACTGCAAACCTATATGTCTAACTTTATCCATGGAATTCCATGACATCATAATACATAAAATATTAAGTCTATTTTTTATTCATATACATTTTTTTTTACTCTACTACTTTTTTATCACTGTGTATATGCTTAAAAAGTACTTGAAAAAAGTGATAAAACTAGAGAAGTAATTCGTATGATCTGACAAATTGATTTGTTCATAAATATAATTGAATTCAAATGAAAACGATTGTATAAGCTATGGACGTAATTGTGATATTTTTGTGTTTATTATGGTGCGTTTGTTCATTGTGGGAAAATATAATGTGGAAGAGTTCCAAGAAAATGAATGCTGGCATGGACGTATTTATTGTTTACTTTGCGATAAATTAAATACTAACTGACTCTATACATCACAAGTCCAGATAAAAAAATAATGTATGATGTTTATTCGGCTAAATGAAAAAAAACACGTGCGCGCTTCATTTGGCTCGGCACGCTAAGGTGATAATTATATTATTATCAACTTCAATTCAAAAGTGGTTTTTAATTTAAGCATCCCACGAGGCGTTTTAGATAGAGAGGTGATATTGTTACTTTTTTACAATGTTAATTTTCCCAAACGTCTAAAATTTGCGAAAATATTTTCAGGTGCCTTTCTCAGTGAGTAGCAGGTACCAATTAAAAATAAACGAGAGAAAATTCGTGTAACTTAATCACCAAGAAAAACAATTGGCCGTGGTTGATTATTTCTAAAGTAATTCCCTTTTTAGATTAAATATTTTCATTACATCAAAAAAATTGATATCCGTTTATCCATATTAGAATTAATCTTTTCTCACAATATCTGTATATAAATACTTAAATAAATAATTTTTACATTTAGTGTAATTTCAGAACGATAAATAAGATCACATTTTATTTAAAAAAGATTTTTGTATAAAGTGACTTAAAATTTTAGAATAATCAACTTCTACAATATAATTAAAATCTAATTGGCAATTTATTTTTAAGATACACATAAATACATGACGAGAACATAAATATAACAAAATGATACCCCCCTATTTTAATATTGGAATCACACTCTTTTTAATTAAAATATTAGAACAAATCAAAATATTTCTCAAAAATAGACACTTGGCGATTTGGTTTGAAAATAAAGGTAATATCATAGATATAAACATTAGATATTGCATTGCATATAAATAATTCGTGTAATTTTGTTTATTCCGTGTCTTGTTGCACTCTTCTCTCCTACTCAATAAAGGCATAAGTGTGTCTCCCTCACTCAACACATTTCTAGTGACCACCGAGAGGGGATGTGACAATACTTTGACGATTAAAACGCAATAATATTTTGAACATCTTAAAGAAGTACTCAGTGGTAAAAATTGAGCCTAGATCTATTTGAGTCCATATGACATGTAGTAACAATGCATTTACCCAGATATGAAGAGAGATGTTTACAGTATAATGTTTGCCAGGTAACTCATGTTTTTGGCTACTTGATGTACTTAAACTAAACACGCATTTAGCCACTCATGCGATATCTTATGTTTATATCTATGGTATAAATTATTGTAAGCGAAAGATAGACCAATAATAATAAGGGATGAAAGAATCGAATAAAAATATTTTATTAATAGGTATGGCAAAATAAATTTCTTGTGATATTATTCCTTTTCATTATATTAAATTAAATTCTCGGATTAAGGAAATTATTTTTAATTACCCTTAGAGTATATTATAATTTAATGAATACATTCGGTTCATTCACGAACTAAACGTTCGCTTTAATAGAAGATTATGAACATAATATCTATATTTATTTGTAATATTCTGACATGTATTTTTTTATGTAGGTTTTTGGATACTTTCAATAAAAAAATAGTAAGACGTTTATTCTCCACGTGTTGACAAACGCATTTATGATAAATTTGTTATCACCTTCACATAAATTTTATATTAATATACTTTTGAGTTGTATGTAAACTGTCTTAACATCGTATTGTTACGCAACTATGTATGCAAGCTCCTATTTATAAATATACGCATCCACAAAATGTTTTCTAATTGAAATGAAAAGTAATTAGTAGAGCCACTTATCGCAAACAGAGTGAAAGTAATATTTTGAAATTGAAAGTAAGGAGATAATTTAATTTCTATAATGTCATTTTGATAACAAGTTTTTTTTGAAAAATCATTTTTATAAACGTGACCACTTCACACGAACAACTAAAAATATGAATGCACTTGAACTAAACAAAAAATTTAGCTACTCATGCTATATGTCATGTTTATATCTATTGAAGAGAATGATGTAAATGAACAAATTTTAAGCAATGAATATATTTTGCAACATCCTCAGTAATATACATATAGGTGTGTCGTTATGGTAAAGTAGTGAGGATGTTATGTGAAAATAACTTAATGGAATGGTATTTTTGTGTGTTGTTTGAGTATAAACGGAAGTGACACGTGGCACACGCGAATCCGGTCCATTTAAGTGTCACCTTACTTCACCGTCACGTGGGATTGTACGAAACATTTCATTGCTAAGTCTCTTCAATTCCCTCTTTTTTATATTTGTCGATAAACCTCTCATACACCATAAATATGTGTAATATTATTAGTACTGTATAATGTGGAGTAGTTATTTTTCGTTAAAGGACAACAAATATTTGAGTAGGCTTTTATCAAAGACGACTTAAGAACCTTTTTTTCGAAGTGGTTTTTATTGATAATTCATATTATTCAGAAAGTGTCCTACCTAGTTGTACATTAATATCGTAAAAAACCGGCTCAAACCAATTTAAAAATCGAGTTGAATATGAAACTTATTATGAAAACAGACTCTTTTGTTCTTATGTTAGTGTTAAAGTGGTTTTTTCATATACAACATGCATTTAATTGAAGTTCAAATCTTTTATGGGAAGTATAATCCGTGTACACCACAATTAATGGTCCCATTCGGAAAGTTAAATTTTTAATAATTATTTTAAAAAGTATGAGAATTTTGCGTTTTTTACCTAGTAGATGATTGACTGCGTGATTTGTTTTATTATAAATATTATTATCATCTCATCTCATCGTATAATAATATGCGATAGGATTCCCGGGTCTCCCATGATAATCATTAAAATGGATATCATGAAACAACAATAGTACGACATAGATAAATAACTACTTCAAAATACACTACATTGCAACAATTAACCGAATTAAATTGAGAATTTAGTGTTAACGAGTAAAATGCATAATGTACGATATTAAGACAAGTAATGACATCACCAGTCTTGAATAATAATGCCCAATTGTAGAATCTTAACTCCATAAGTAATATATTTCACTGTCACTCTATTCCTGAATATATTGAATTCCTTATATCGTAGATAAATATTCTTGGCCTTGGCTACGATGTATCATAGTTTAGTCTCGTGTTTAAACTCTGTTAAACTCTGCTGAAAGAACAATAAACACTAACACGGTATTGAAAATTACGAATGAACTGGAATGAACTAATGCGCAATGAGCAATCATAGTCTTGTCATTCTATAATGACATCATATATTGACTCATTAATAATAACTGAAGATTCTCAAGCTTTAATAATATTTTTTTATAGGAAAAAAATCTTAGGCTCCTTTTAGTATATTTTTGTGATCGTATTGGCATTGCATAAAAGCATTTAAAATATTTGAAGTTCAATTGTACAGGTAATATTATAATATAATAATCATAAAATTCTATAGATTGTAGACATCCCGACATGACAATCAGTTTTCAAAATACCATATCATATTTGGGTTTTACAAATCCTTGATAAATAAATCAAGTTAATAAACTATAATCAATGGAAGGTAGTAATATCAGTGTGTGTGTAAAGTTTTTCTTTTGTAACGAATATAACTGCTATAATTACTTTTATAATACCTAATGTAAACATGTTTATTTTTGCGTCTATTGTAATACTCTAAAGATTCTAATAAATTAATAAAATAATTAAAATGGTCATGCATATAAGTGTTCTTCTAATGACCGCTTTTTGAAAAGACGTTGGCCTTACATTTTCTCAATGGTCCCCACGTCTCAATCTGCTTATGTGTTATTCTTTATATTATGTACTGTATCTATAGAAATATTATTATGGAGTACACCATTATCCCAATATAATACAGTTGCTACAACCTTGACCTATCATATGAAGCTCGTCATATAAATAGAATTTAACTACAGCTGCCCTCTCCTACGATCAATACTGCATTGCTTTCACAACACACTGCTATATTTTTACCCAAAAATACTTTGTATTTAAGTATTTGAATAAAATATAGACGAAAATCAATCATGCCAAATATTACTTGTATATGTGCCGAAGAAAGAAATAACCTATGCGCTTGGCTCCTATTTGAAAATAATAATAAAAAATATATTTTATCACAAAATAGTCTCTTTGCAAACAAACAAGTTGTAATATACGCAATATTCGTTTCGTGTTGTACAACGTGACTGTTTCATTGAACTCTGTGAACACATGAACTGATTATAATAATGTATATTTATTACGTCATTTCTAAATATAGGCTGTACAATATATATTAATCTAAAAAAACTGAAGTGATCATTGTATACTTTAACAACAATAATAATTACGTATATAATTGGCTAAGGTTTGTGTATGTTATTAAAATGTTCCCATAACTAATCCTTATATCTATGAACCAATCTTAAGGTTGAGTAGAAAAATAGTCCATAATGTATTGGGGTATTAAAATTCTGTGTGCTCTTAAGTCTTTATGGAACTGAGTCACATATTCAAATTCGAATAGAATGTCTGGTCGTGAGACTGGATTTGTATTTGTTGATTATTGAAGATATCTGAAAATAGTCTTTAATACATATGAGATGTGGTACTGGTTCATCGCAAATTTGTTTCCCTCCGTATGTTTACAAAATGTATGAAACATCAGAATAATTATTTAACCTCTTAAATGGGGATATTCAGTCTTTAAGAGAAGTAAATAAATTAAAAACAGAATTTCTAAAAAGACTTTTATCTTTTTTATTTAAGAAATTTTAGGGGGACAGATAATGACTTCAGACAGACAGACTTGTTTAATCTGTTACTCCCTTTGTTCTCGAAGAACGTGCAGATATTTTAAGGCCAACTGAATTCATTTTTTTGTTGTTCTTATTTCCTGCGTTATATATTTCCTTCTTAATATCATATATTTTTTATAATTGGTTATTTTTTTATTTCAATTAGTTTTTTTACTATGATGCTTCGGGATCCTATCACGTAATACGGTTTATGTCTAATATAAATGTATAAAATTACAATAATGCATAAATGCCTTCATTCATTCATTGTTAGATAATCTACAATAATATTTACGGATTAATATAATATCCGTTTTATATAAAGAAATTCAAAATTGTTTCAAAGTAGAAGCCATATGAAACCACCCATTATACATACTTTCAAATAATACACATTTAAAATAATAACAACGTGAATTGAACATTCATTCAGGAAATGCTTTCAAGAAAACATCAAACAATTTTTTGTTGTGGTGAAAACTTAGCATTGGTTTGATTGGATAACGATTGGTTGTCAGGGGTTAAGGTGGATGGATTTCTTTAACAATGGATATAAACAAAAGGGAGGGTGCGGGGGTAGTATTTTTGTAGGGTGGGTGAGTGGGCCGGTCAATGTCCTGCCGATGTCTGATGTAAAATGCCACGTGGAGTCGGCACGTGCACAACCAGACACTTCTCACACCTACACGTGGTCGACCTCCACCATAATAATCATCACCATCGATCGTTGCAAAATCTCATTGTTCTTTTCGAAAGGGCGTTTCATAAGAATACACAATACTCAGTGTACCAGCCAATCTGATCAAATCATACGGAATTGTTTTTAGATGTTATACAGGGTGGACTTGAAATAACTGAGAATATTTTAGGGGGTGGTAGGGTATCGTAAGAATAATCGTTTTTTTTAAATATTGATTTTTTTTTACTAATTACGTATAACAGACACAATATACACGTAACATTCACTACTGAGTACTTCAGAACAGCTAATTCCAATATGGTGGCCCAAACTCGATTCCAACAGCACTATATAATATTAATATTATAAATTATGTTTTAATTTTTAATCAGTAAAAATTTGTTTTTTTTTTAAATATTTTTTTCAATTATACTTACGATACCTTACCACCCTCTAAAATATTCTCAGTTGTTTCAAGTCCACCTTGTATATTGATTTATTATAGTTTGAAATAAATGGTCTTGAATTAAAGTTAAGAAAGATTCATATTTTAGTTGTATAATAAGAAATCCTACCTAACAGATTGTAATATTTCCATGAAACATATCGCTTTCTTCCCTAACGTCAAAAATATGAAGACAGTTTCATTAATTTTTCAAGTAAAATATTATACACATTTAAAATAAAAAATATGTATTTTGATAACCGATGCCTTCTCTTCTTTATAAAGTTTTTTTTAGGAAAGCCCCAAATCAAACATAAACAAGGGTTAATCAGTTATCTAGAAAACAGTAGAGGAGATGGGTTGAAATATAAATGACCAAGATGTGTATATAGAATCGAATGTTTTTATGCTATGAAATTGGAAGAAGCTGAATTAATATAGTATCCTAAAATAATATCGAGCCATTTTTCAGAGGTCGTATTTTCATAGAAGTGATAAATAAAAGCGGACTGTCAAAATATAATAAAATTGTTGTTTCAGCGCGTTTTTTATTTTAGGCTTGTAATCCGCTCCGGAATCGCAAATGATAAAATAAATATAGCATTGGTACATGTTTTGCAAGTTGTTTCGATGATAAATTTATTCATATCGACACGTGAGTCGATTCGAGAATTTACCATGTGCAAATTGAAAAAATAAATATGAATCGGTCGAGGCCATTACATTAATTGGTCCGGGCCATATTTTGTTCAATAATCTTTATTACCCGCGCACGTTTTTGTTTACATCAGACGCAAAGAAAATTTAATGAAATAATATCACATAAAATAGTTTCATCATTCCGCATAACAATGGAATATTTTGAAGGAAATTTATACGATTTGACCCCCGAGAAACCACCCTCATCTCATCAGGTCAAGAGCACAAGCAATTCATTTTATTCAAATTCGTTGCAACTTGGGGATTTTCTCTTGTTCAAGACGAATTAAAAGTATTTTTGAATTTAATCTCGAGTTGAGTTGAAAATTGTTTCTCTCGACCGTGGATTATATCTAAACCTTTTTATTTTGAGACATTAATTATAAAAATTACGTGAAATTCCGTGTACTTTGTCGAAGGCTCACCGGAGCTTTGATAAAATATTTAATTTATATTTAAAAAAATGTAAAATTTTATAACATTGATGGCAGCAGTAACTATAACTATAACTATAACAGTTACCAACATCAAATATAAAGTAAGTGTTGAAATAAATGTTTAAAAAAACGGTGTTTAGTAACGTACACCCAATATACCGATTTATGGCATTGTAAACTATTAAATATTAAATATATTTAAAAAAACTGTAAGCAGTACATTAAATGAATTGAATTTTAAAATATGAATTGGGTTTGAATAATCAGTATTCACAGTTTATGAAGCCGAAAACTGTCTTATTTTAGAAGGAAACGATGTACATTGATTAGAATTATTTTTCTCAGGTATGTCTAATCAAAAATTATTGATTATCATGTTTATAGATAGAGAGATCTATTCTACGAAAGATTTCTATCGCGTCTTAGGGCCGGATTTTTCATCCTTGTTTAATCTTGACTAATTGGTCAACAATACGACACAACTAGAAGAGGATAACTAAAAGTCAACCAAGCGGTATGGATGAAAAAGAATGTCGTCTTATTTCTAAGTCAAGTTTAGCCAAGGAGGAGAAAACTTGTCTTAAATTTAATGTGAAGGTATTTAAATTAAATGTATCACTTATATACCCATATAATACACCTGTCGTATGTTAGGGTTTTATGAAGCGTACTAAATAATTCAGGTATATTGAAATAGTATTTAGATGAGGTGTTAGGTATTAGATAATATTGTTCCACGTGTATTACTGTAAGTTAAGTTTGAAGGTGAAGCAACCAGTTAGTCGGACATTTTGGTCAATTACCTCTACAACGCATTCACATAGAATTGACACGTGCCAGCCATTTTTTAATGCGAAACAAAATGTTATGCTCTTACTATATTATTACGCCATATTGGATAAGTTTTCCTTGTGTGTAAATATTAATAATTACGGATTAATCAAGTCCGGATATACCTGCATAATTAATCAATTTACTAGTTTATCAAATCATAATTCTTTCATAATTTTTTACAAAAACTTTATCTTACAAAAACCTTTTTTTACATTGTTTCATATTTTATGATTTTCTTGGTTTTTTAAATTTATTGTTAATTTTTTATAAATTTTTCTTTTCTTTTCTCTTCTTTCGTGTTCCAACTGACGAGTGCTGTATTATCATCACGGCGACTTGGGATCCCCCGTAATGTTCTAGTGGTACTGCAGTATGATATAATAAAAAAAATACCGCGACGCCTTCCCTATTGGCGGAAATCCCTCCCTGTGATAAGTTAAATAATTTTAGTTATGCGAGTGGTTCTTTTGGTTTAAATATAAACCTTATAAAATGTATATTCAAATTGTTAATTTGAAGCATCTTGTAAATATCATCATTTTTTTATACAGTGACGCCTTCCTTATAGACGGGAGTCCCTTTATAATGGGTTGGCCAGGCCACCGTGGCCTTTAAGAGAGAATATAGTAGAGGTGGTTTCCCAGGCCACCCTACAGCAACAAGTGCTGCAGATCTAGTAGATCTACCATATATATACTATAGTGACTCTGTTGGACACTGTTTTTGCCGGTGTCGTTAATCCAACCCAGGAATTCACTCACAAATCTGTTACACTAACCACTGGGCCACAAGGCGGCTCAAATATCATTAGTTATTAAAAATGATGATCAGTTGGTTTCCGCAAAAAATACCCATAATACAATATCCATAGCTAATTGCCATCAGTCATAAGTTTCAAATGCAAAATTTCAATTGTATAATTAAATTGGAGTTCAATTAAGAGATAGATAAAAGATGATTTTGGTAAGTCTTTCAGATCTAGTAGATCTACCAAGTGACTCTGGTGCCGTGAATCGAACCCGGGAGTCTTCACTCACGAATCCGTTACACTAACCACTGGGCCACAAGGCGACTCATGATATAATAATACATGTATAATAAATAAATAAAATCATCATTTTAAAACATCTACAGAGGCAATCATATTGTTGATTTGGAATAAAAAATATAAAAGAATAGCATCGTTGAACATTGTTGAACGGCATTTGAATATTAATGATCGTTTAAAATTAAAATAACGTTCTCTTAATAGAAATCGACCCGGTTTTCTAATCCCAAATCATCTTATTATTCAAATATTATATACAAATTTAGCCATTTCATTTACATAAATGCGTTTTAGCAGCGATTTTGTGAATATTTTTTGTATTATTATTTATTCACTTTATTGACTGTGATAAGTTATATGCATTTGAAAACGAAAGGGAAAACAACGCAGGCACGTTGTGAGCACACGAGTTCAGTGTCGTTTAAATAAACACACTTTATGATTTGCTTTTAAAACTGTTTATATTATAACTTTGCGGTGACATGCATGCAGTTTTGTTGTTAAAAACGTGATCTGGGCCAATGCATATATGTACTTGAAAAGATAACTTTATCAATATGTTTCACAGTAAATTATAATAATAATCACACGCCGACTTATACAGAGCAACATTGTCTTCAACAAGAAAACAAAATTAAATGCGAATTATACAATTAGTACTAAAGCAAGTATTTTTCAACTTCAAAACAGATAGCATTTATCTATCTATACAGTCCATAATGTCTTAGAAGTTTGATATTTACGCATACGCATCTGTTTGCATTTCTGTCAAATGATCGAAATTCATAAGGAAAATATTGTTTCTTATTATGAGATTTTTATCACAGTAATAACACAAAAATGTAAACATATATTCACATAACAGACAGGGCAAATTTTGATAAACCAATAAAACATTTCACGTTGCCAATCAAGGACTTATCAAATTGTCAGCAAATAATGCGTCATATTTTTAGTTGTTCGTGTGAAGTGGTCACGTTTATAAAAATGATTTTTCAAATAGAATTTGCGAAAACTTGTTATCAAAATGACATTATAGAAATTAAATTATCTCCTTACTTTCAATTTCAAAATATTACTTTCACTCTGTTTGCGATAAGTGGCTTTACTAATTACTTTTCATTTCAATTAGAAAACATTTTATCGATGCGTATATTTATAAATAGGAACTTGCATAAATAGTTGCGTAACAATACAATGTTAATAAAATTTACACACAACTCAAAAGTATATTAATATAAAATTTATGTGAAGGTGATAACAAATTTATCATAAATGCGTTTGTCAACACGTGGAGAATAAACGTCTTACTATTTTTTTATTGAAAGTATCCAAAAACCAAATACATGTTAGAATATTACAAAATATGTATATATTATGTTCATAATCTTCTATGAAAGCGAACGTTTAGTTCGTGAATGAACCGAATGTATTATTTAAATTATAATATACTCTGAGGGTAATTAAAAATTATTTCCTTAATCCGAGAATATAATTTAATATAATGAAAATGAATAATATCACAAAAAATCTATTTTGCCATACCTATTATTAAAATATTTTTATTCGATTCCCGTCATCCCTTATTATTATTGGTCTATCTTTCGTTTACAATAATTTATACCATAGATATAAACATAAGACATCGCATGAGTGGCTAAATGCGTGTTTAGTTCAAGTACATCAACTGGCCAAAAACATCAGTTACCTGGCAAACATTATACTGTAAACATCTCTCTTCATATCTTCAGTTATATTTCATAGTATAATGGGTAAATGTAAAAATGGGTATTGTTACTACCATCATATGGACTCAAATAGATCTAGGCTCAGTTTTTACCGCTGAGTACTTCTTTAAGATGTTTAAAATATTATTGGGTTTTAATCGCTAAAGTATTGTCTCAACCACTCTCAGTGGTCACTAGAAATGTGTTGAGTGAGGGAGACACACTTATGTCTTTATCGAATAGGAGAGAAGAGTACAAAAATACATGGACTTCACGAATTTACAGGAATTATTTATATCCAATGCGATATCTAATGTTTACACTTCTACGTCTACTATTTTATGGGAATATTTTTTTTCGTGCAAGTATAGAATAAATAATGGAGCACACTTTCACTATTAAATTATTCAATTGTTTTTCTTATATAACAATGTATAAATAATATTAAAAGCACTTACTTACACAATATTTTTTTAAAATGAATGCGACAATTTTGTTACCCAATGGTAACAAAATTATTTACTTAACAAACTTATTTGTTTAATGTATACCCAATGGTATACATTAAACAAATAAGTTGGTTCGTTTACAATAAATCTTATATAAATATACTTTGCTTATCGATTTTATATTACACACTTCATATGACTGACGGGTTATAGAGTGATGATAGATAACCTTGTTCTGCTTAATAGACCTTAACAATGTTGTATGTGGTGGTAAGAAGTCATAATTTTATAAGGTGTGACACGTGAGCCACTAATCCACGTGGTCATGTCTTGCAACGTGCATAAGTTTTAATACACTTCGCATAACACCTCTGTTTTATTGCATTTATTACGTTTAACTTTCTCCTCGGCGCTCTTGCATAAATTTTGTTCGAGCTCCGAAGAGACATGTTCTTATTGCGTCTCATATTTTAGGTTTTCAGAGGGCAGGCCTCATAGGTTATTGGTTGTCGTGTCGCTTTCTTTTTTATTCATCCATTAGTCGGACCTATTCATCTTCAAAGGCAGAATTATATAATAATTGTGAGATCTCTTTGCTTTATATTGACATGTGGTATAAAATGTGCTCGTAATAATGATTGCAAGAACGCAGTTGAACCAACGTGATGGGAAGTAGACTGTGTTCGTGTCAAAGTGCTTTAATGTTTTGGTATTTGTCATGTTTAATAAAACACTGATTAAGGAAGTATTTATATATTAGGTATTTTAAAATAATAGCACCGCTTATGAAAAATCAATTAAAAATTGTAAAAGTAATAACTTCCCGATTGTTAAAGCTAAATCAAGATCACGAAGTGTTCATTGGATTTTCAATGAGAAGCGTCACTCAAAAAGAAGTTACTCAACCGGAGGATTCTGCTGGGGAAGCTCTTAGCAAGTTTATATTCGATTTTAATAAATTTAACTTTTCAATGATGAAAAACGCGGCCTCGTTTTGATTCCTTTGCTTTGAATTATTTATGTCGTCATTTTAAGTGACAATAAATTTAAACTTTTTCGTATCAGAGTCATAAATAATAACTCCCACTTTAATTTGTTGAATTTTACAGATATAAAAAAATATATCATTATTCTCAATTTACAGATTCTGCAAATTGTTTAAGCATGTTGATATTTGATGGCTTTTTTCTATAGTTTTTTCATACAGAAATTTATATTCACTTTAAACTTATGTATGAATGTATGAATTACTATGTATGAATTACTAAATGTATGAATGATTTCAAAATTACGAAATTATTCAAAATCATGAATACAGTGTGTAAATCAGGATGTCAAAATATATACATACGAACTGCTAATACAAAAAATCTAAATAAATGCAGCACGTGGGTTTTTCACAACAAATAAAACCCTTTTCATTTAATTTAGACATTCCATTAAAGAAAGAAATAAAGATACTGAATCGTAATTTTTTGTTTTATTTAATAAATTGAGTT
Source organism: Agraylea sexmaculata (assembly GCA_022606485.1). Taxonomy (NCBI): domain Eukaryota; kingdom Metazoa; phylum Arthropoda; class Insecta; order Trichoptera; family Hydroptilidae; genus Agraylea; species Agraylea sexmaculata. The sequence continues at coordinate 54,663 of JAGTTH010003462.1, forward strand.
TTAAATAATAATTATTAATATTTATATGATTACATTACGAATGAAAAAATAGTAGATCAAAAGAAAAATGATGTTAGAGATGAAAGATATGAAATGAAGACGCAATATACATACATGTATTAACCTGAACTTTATGTATGTTAAAATAAATAATCGAAATCTTAACTGCTCAATTTGAAATAAAAAAGGATGAAACGATAAAGTGGAAAAACATAATCATTAGAAACTAAATTTATGGCATCCAAAATATAAATGTATTTGTGCGATAAAAAATAATCTATTCGATGACTAAAAATATCCACAAGAACTAAGTACACATGTTTATTTTTTGCGTTTTTTTACTTTGGTAATTAGTGCGATTTTTGATTTGAGATAATTTCATTTTTAATTTATGTATCTGTATATGTAAATACTTTATTCGAACGACTTAAATTCCAAATAATGGATTATATGACACTGTTATTATATTTTGAATACTTTATACTATAATTTTATCTCATTCATATTAACCCGAGTATTTTATGAATTCATCACAGTATTTATTTAGTGTACACGTGATTTCAATCATCAACGAAGTCACATTTTACCGTGGTGTGTAAAGATTCTATGCAATCTTCCCAATATCGTAAAAATGATAATGAGCACGTGTTTTGACTCATACGAAAATAAAATATACAAAAAATCCTCTACCAAGCGTCGCAATAAGAAAAACAACGGGTTGGACGCTTCAATAAAAAAAATACACAGCCAATATAATTACTAAAGTTGGGATAGGAGCAGAGATAAAAAGCATATGCCCAAAATTACAATGGATGGTAAGGTGAATACTGAGGGAATTTTTAAGTGGGTCCGAGCCGCTCAGCCACGATCTGTATATATTAATTTGTTTTTTTTTTTATATAATAGCAAATAAGCTTGAGTAAGATTGACAAGGCATTATTTGGTCTAAAGAACCACATTAATATACATACATAGAGTAAAAAAAGGAGTCTCGATAAAATTCCGCTTTTTGGACACAAAATATTTTACTTGATATACAACCTTCATTTGGAAAACGAGTCGTAAATTAATAAGAGTGCGATGAAATGGTATTTTATTTATTTTTTATCGTAGTTAAAAGATTAAAGACACGTGGTAAACGTATTGTTTCACGTGTACCGTTATCTGACCATTGATAAAGTTTGCACATCACGTACGTGTAAATATTACACACCGTTTTATAACACAAGTTATATTAATAAAAATTATCATCGTTGGTTATAATATCAATTTTATACTAAGCATACTAATGCATCTTATTTATATGTCTATGTTTTGAAATATTTTTTCCCTATTATTAGTCCGCAATTTCAATTTCCAAAGCGTTCGGATTCTTCGGATGTTTCTGTTTCCCGTATGCAAAATTTTACCGAATAAATTATCAAGTTACTAATTATTTTGATTCAATATTCGATTGAATTTTGAAAGAATGTTGCGTTATTTAAATATTTTATTTGTGTGAAAGGAAATCATCCGTAATGCCCTTTGAAGTAGTTTATATAGGTTGACTTTGAAATCAAAATGCGCTGTTGGTACATACTAATATATTTTATTAAAATTTAAATAAACGAATTGTGATCAACTCTTTTGTGGAATGTTAAAAACTACCGATTAATTTAATTTTAAATTTAATCTAAAAAGGTCAATAATTTTATAGTCAAATGGTTGCGAGCTTAAACTAAAAATCGACTCTGCTAGATTCAACAGAATTAAAAGTCTAAATAGGAAAATTTCTATCTACTCAAAATCAATTAATTTGACGGTAAACTGCTACATAGTGAAAAATGTCAATTATTTGTTTGTCACCTTTCTATGTGTCAAACTTTTTTTATATCAGAAAATTACATTTGAGAATATGTTGTTTTTCTTTGAATTCTCGTTGATTTTTTATATTTATATATCAAAAACCTGCCACGTGTCTGCTTGTCAGCTGTAACCTGTTTTATTTAATAAATTTATATAATAGTATATTATGATGAGCTTAAATGTCACGCACGTGTAGAATTAACTTTATTGTTTCCATAAACTTGCACGTCGATTAACCTATTTTGAATAATAAACTTTCAAAATAATCGGCTTATTATCAATTTGTTTATTTTAAAACTACACGAAAATGTATTATAGGATTTATTAATTGATTCTAAAAAGTTTAATTTGTTAGTAAATACATTGAATATCGACATTTTATTATGAAATTTCCTTTTCTGGTTATTTATAAATATTTTTCTATTGGAATGTCAATAAAAATAAAAGAAAATAACGCTATTTTCTCTATTTCTTTCCCATTCTATTATACGATAAAAATAAGCACGTACTGCTTCTTTACTATCTCAAATGGTCGTTCTTATATTTACTCTGCCAATATCGCAAGGTCGTACAGACATAAAACGAGAACGAGTTGATCTCACTTTCCTGAAACGGTTTACACTGTGCTTCAGCCTGTAAGACTATATATATATATAATATATATATATATATATATATATATATATATATATATATATATATATATATATATATATATATATATATATTTATATATATATATATATATATATATATATATATATATATATATATTAATATAAAAGTGTCTTATACCCACATCATAAGAACGAGTTTAAAAAAGAGAATAATCATCTTACAAAAATACATAGGTAGTGAAAATAAATTCTTACTGTAAATTCCATATGGACTATGGTTGTAGTATAGATATTTACTTTAAATTATAATACATTTTCAGTATGATATTCCAAATAAACCTACGCTATAATAAAGGGGCGAATTGTTATAATGCGAGAGGAAAGTTTTTAGGTAGTAATGAATGGTGAATAGCTTGGCTCCCTGGCGTCACTTTCACCCTCTTCATCATCTACACACGTGTCGACCATTTTCTTTTTATTTCATCCCCTGAAAAAATCTTCCATCTGCCGACTCCATTGTTTGCCTCCGGTATCAATCTCTTTTTTAAGCCTACCCATTCACTTTCAAACAGACTGTGAAGGATTTGGGGCATGGCTGTTCGGGGAACATTTCGCGAGTCCGTTGCCGACGAATGATAAATATTCTTGTCGATTATCCAGATAAGAGTTATTCGCTCTAGAGACTACTCTAAATGAAAAGTTACTCTTATCGTAACAGATGTTGGTTCGAGACGAATATTGTTCAAAAGAGTTTTCAACTCTCCATCTCGACGCGGCGTAACTATAATGATAACAATGATTTCAATGTAAAACTTTTAACAAACTTAAGACTTGTTACTCCAATTAACTACTGATATATTATATGATGAAGATTGTTATAATTATAATAAAACAAATCAGCATTCGTTTTCTTGCCGAATATTATATGTAAAAAAAATAATCTCAAATATGATTAAAATAAATCATTTTAAAAGAATGCGACAACGCTGTTTTTTTACGTAAAATGTCTGTTTATTAAATGATTTTTTTCTTTTTTCATTGTGAAGATATTTGTCTCCAGAGATAAATTTCTTGTTGATTCTGTCAACTCAAACGGTTTTCATTAATACCGATTGAAGTGAGACAATAAATATATATTTTTTTCATTAAAAAGTAAATTGATTAGACACTTAAAATTGAACACGTGTAGCTGTGGAGCATCATAATAAAAATTGGGTCAAGAGGGTGAAAAAACAGGTTTTCAATTGCTCACAATTACTAACAATAACACTGTAAAATGTATTATTCTATGTGAATTTTCGGACGGAACAGAACAATCTTATAACCATAGAATAATACTCGTCCAAGGTATGTGTGTGTTATTCGTTTTATATATTTATATAAATTGTTTATGGCATTGTTAAATACAAATAAATATGTATGTTAGTACATAGTTATTTGTAAAAACCTGTGTAGAAATGTGTGAAGTTATAAAAGATGACTATCGCAGCGCGGCGGTTTGTTCACGAAATGTATGGCATATCGCTTAATAAATTCAACCGTTAAAACCGTAACGATAGTATAATGAATCTTGAAATAATTAAATATAAAACACAGCCACACAACCACGTGTGTGTCTATGTACATTTTGTGGAACAATTTTGTGAAACGTTATCGCGCACGTGCCGGCATTTATCATGTTTCACACGGGAATAAACTCCACTGTACGACTATGCTAATGTTACATTATATATTTAAGAGCCAACCTTTAATACATTATATTTATTACAAATATTAAACTAACTTTCTTCGATTTGAGCTTGCCTTTAATCCTACCTACGCTGAATTCACGAAAGTCTTTTGATAATGAACAACCCGTTGAATTTTTAACATACCGAATACTTCCTATAAATTTTGGACTTGATATTTATCAAATGCGCTATTTGTAATAAATAAAATTTGCACAACAACGTGTTAATTCATTGTCAATCAGTGATCTTAACTATTACTAGTTACACAGGTCACCTACTAAATAATCGCCTCAGTATTTAACTTACGATCCAGGAAATCAAAGTAAACTTGGATCAAGACAATCGATCAGGATTTTATTAATCTTATTCCCAATCTCCGAGTCGTAATAACCCATCAAATATTTTTTTTACTTAAGCGGGATATTTAAAAATCCTTTATTTAATGTAAATCGTAATGTTTAAGAATATTGTCAATAAGTGAGCATGCTAACAATAACTTATTGTCAAAACGATAAACGTAATGAATGCTTTGATTTTAAAAACACTTTATGTATATAACAATTTATTTATTTAATTTGAATTTTAAACTGTTAATATAATATAAAACATCTTATGAATTAGACTTAGATGTACAGAATATGTAAATCTTTTTAATTATAACTTACATGAGAATAAGATTTTTATGTGACATTAGAGATACTTAATATTAAATAATAAAAAGTATGGAAATAAAAAATAAAAAAAACCGTTTACAGATATGAAGATTAATAAACAATAATAAAAATAGACTCTACATTAACAAACACAATTACAAAGTATTATTCTTAAAACTAAATAAAAGATTCATTGGGTAAATCGAATTTGAATCAAGTGAATTATTTAAAGTTATTAAATTTTCCTATGATATCAATTTTTGAAATTCATTAGTAACATGAAATTACGTTTCCTATAATCATATTTGGTTTTATTTCCATTACTTATTTATATTAAATGGCATGTAATCTAAGCATATTTATACATTTGTAGTACCGCGGGGTGTTTTAAAATAAAAAGCTTTCAGTTTCAGTGTTGTAAAGATATAGGTAGGTGGGTACCACCCCCTGCCATGGTGGTTGGTGGCCTTGAACACCCTCTTTTCCACGTGTCAACCATTACCCGAATCCCAAAAGAGATGCACACATTTAACATTATTTTTAATCCAATACATTTTTTACAATGCGTGTAATAGAATGCTTTCTTCTTCTGTATTCGAAGAATTTGACTATTTTATTATAAAAGCATCGCAGTTTCACAGTGAACAATACTACTCAGTGGGAATATCCTTGTATAATGGTGGTTGGTTGACCTTGAACACTCGCTTTTCCACGTGCCAGCCATTAGTTAATCCAATCCGTCTTCACCACATCTATTATAATAAACACCACCTCTTGTTGGTTTCATCAATTCACATTCAGGTACCCGTAATTTCATACGATCAGTTAAAATTAAAATATATTTCTTCGACACAGTCTACTTATAAACTTTATATTTGTGTAAATGGATAATAAAAAATCGACAAAGAACGTTCTGTTTTTTAGGTTACAATGACATTCATATTGCTCGTAGTACTTTGATAATTTTCACAAAAAATACCATTTCCATTATTACTACTGATTTATTAATAAATTTTCTTCGATTCTTTTGACGAATTGGATATTGAATTGAAAATGAAATAGACTGTTACAAAATCTAAAAATTATTTAACTTTCTGTTCGCTGAACCGAACCTAATACAGCGAGTTTAACGCTCTGTAAATAAACAGCTGCTTACAATCATTGGAAATACTTATATATTTTATAAAAGTATTAACACAATTGAGAAATTATGATAACATCTAAACCCACCACAATTTGAGCTGTTTGAAAATTCCTTATTCCTTATTTAATATTAATATATAAATATTTTTTATACAAATGGAATGAAGTACCAAAATGATCATTATGCAGAGTAAATATAAAATATAGACTTGAATTATTATTATCGATCATATTTTGATAGGAAATTTATGATTATTTTAATAATTTTTATATTTTATATTATATATATATATATATATATATATATATATATATATATATATATATATTATAAATATATTAGATTGTTTATAATATACAGGGTGGACTTGAAATATCTAAGAATATTTTAGGGGGTGGTAGGGTATTACAAGAAACAGTAAAAAATATTTTTAGATATAAAATAATAATTAATACTATTTATAGTGCTTTTGGAATCGAGTTTGGGCCACCATATTGGATCTGTTTCTGTGAAGTACTCAGTAGTGACTGTTACGTATGTTTGTGTCTGTTTTGCGTTAATAATATTATTAATTATTTTTTTAATAATAAAAAAATATATATATTTCGCTTATATTTGCGATTCTCTACCACCTCATATATTTTCAGTTATTTCAAGTCCACTCTGTATATTCAGGAGTTAAAATATTATAGTTCAGTGATTGGTGGGTATAATATTGGTAACGTGTCATTGGAGCTTATATTTTTAAAATTCCGTATTGACTAATGGAAAGCATGACCTTTTTGGAATGGTGAAAAACAGCCGTATGAGGGAACAATACGACTATTTATTTTTTATCGTACTAAAAACAATGCGTAGATCAGTGGGGTGGTTTGTCTCTTTCTGTCACACGCTTATTTTTTTAAAACCGAATGGTTGTATATCGCTGAGCATATTCCGGTATATTATATGTATGTAGTGAAGTGACTGATTGCTTTCTGCGTAGAAAGCGACGCGGAAATTTGGGATACACGTGCTGGTAGAGGGGCGGGTGGATTTCAGTCGATAGTTGGTTAGGGAACCCATCCCTTGGGCTGCCAACCTCCCTCGGGGACACTTAGGATCCTGGTCCCTTTAGGGTAACCTAACGTCGCGATTCGTGTGTAAAGCGTAAAGCCCCTCATTTCATATTCGGCGGGATCCTTCGAAACGGTCGCTCTCCCTAAAACAACCGTCTGTAATTAAATAGATCCTCTTATGTACATACTTGCTACATCACCCACGCTAACAATGCCATCACAAATAACCTTCGACACTTTATAGACAAGCTTCTTTGAACACGGTTTAAATTAATACTACACTCGAATAATTTTTTAACTGGGAAATGACCACACGACGATTTTACAACCCTAAGTATTCTGATATAAGATAGGCTACACGCAAGCTAATTATGGGGCGGTTATCATCCTTTTTATACTACGTATTGTATACGTTCCCATATGTGGTTTAATCAATTAAACCACAATATATATACGTATATAAAATAAAATATATCATTTACAAATGGAAAGGGATAAGATGCGTCTTTCCAAATCTAAAAAACAGATTTGATTGATTATTACGACTGGGAGATCGGGAAATATATTAATAAAATCACGATCGATAATATAGAACCAGGTGTACTCTGATTTCCTGGATTATGAGGTAAATACTGAGGCAATTATTAATTCAGGTAGCTTTCTCGATGACATATAATAGTTAAGATTACTGATAGACATACAATTTTGTAAAAACCTTCCCAAAAACCCCTCGGGACGTATATTTATATACAAATAAATAAATATTTATTTAGAATAGTAATATATTCTTTTCACCACCTTAATAAATCAGCTTATTCGTCCTTTTTGAGCTAAGGGTTGTTCTTTTATATTAAAGTAAGTATATTTACATGTTGTTTCGAGACGTTTATTTTTCGAACCGATCGATTTCAGTTTTGAACATATTTTAAACGTGTGTATAAAAAATTAGAGCCGCGTTGTGGCCCAGTGGTTAGTGTAACGGATTCGTGAGTGAAGACTCCCGGGTTCGATTCACGGCACCGGAGTCACTTGGTAGATCTAGCTTAGCAAACTAGATCTTAAGTACTCATTGCTGTGTGGTGGCCTGGGAAACCATCTCTACTATATTCTCCCCTAAAGGCCAAGGTGTCCTGGCCAACCCCTTATAAAGGGACTCCCGTCAATAGGGAAGGCGTCACGGTAAAAAAAAATTAAGAGGCCGCTTCGAATCGACAGTTGTCGGGTGAAATTTACGTACGATACATGACACAATAACCCAAGCATAAATCGTGGTTAACTTTTGTTATTTTAAGTTATTTTTACAACGTATTCGGCGCACTGAGTGTAATAAATACTTGTCAAATAGTGGTTAGTTGTCGAAGAACATGTTTCGGAGTATTGAGGGTGGTGGGTGGTGGTTGTTAGGGGATGGTGGTCAGCTTATCTCAAGGTCGACACCGGAGGGCACAATGATAAATGGCTTTATACCAGACTCGTGTTTCGAGCTTTTTTATCACCCTGCTTCCAATATGACTAGTGGTTTCTGGTTAGCCATTATGACATACAAGACAAAAACTGAAATTAACATTGCTAAAACTCTTTGGATTTCACACATCAGTGTTACATCTAAAAATTTAAAGTTTGCTGTGTAAAATACAAAAAAAATAGTTTATTAAATGAGACATATCTTGGATTATTAATCTTCACCTTAAAGTCAGGCAGGTGAAAAAGACAATTTTAAAATAAAAGCCATTCTTCATACTATACATATAAGGAGTTTTTATATTTATCAAAAAATCATCAATTATTTCCACATTATAAAATAGTGAAAATTGGAAAACGTAACAATGGTTACATTTTTGGGGACCTAGTCATATTATAATAGATGATTTTTTTAATTTTACATTAACACCTTTGATCCCATTTCAATAGATATATAAATGTTTTAAAAAGCTGTGAATTTTTTGATGACTGATGTATCGTAATTTTTCAATAAAATATTTAACGCTGCTTAAAAGCTCGCTTCAGTTTTATGTTTTTGAAAAAAAAAATCGTATTATCATAAATTCGATCGATTATAAAAATTATTACCTATCGAGTGGTAGAAAATGCTTGGAAACGTGACGAGAGTTAAAATTCAACACAACACAATTAACTCAATGCATTTGGCGAGGTCAACAACAATAATCAGGAAGTCACATTTGTAGGTTATACATTAACGAACCTTCATTACTTATCAATTTTCTAAATTGAATATTAAATGAGGGACTTTATTTGTATACAGCTTAAAATTACAGCAATTTAATTATTTAATATAAAGGCAACCACACTTGTGGGTTGTGGTAGATAATGTGTATAAATCAAATTAAAATGGTATTGTATAAATCATCCAATACATTTAACAACGAATTATATTGATTAAATATTATTTATTAATTTATATACATATGTACCTACAAGCGTCGATGGGTCAAGGTGAAAACTATTTATTCATCGATGTGATGTCAATATATTTATCACAGTGGTATGTGTATATTTTATCGTTAATGAGATATGAAAAACTTTCATCAATACAAAAAATAAAATATCTGGTATATTGAATGATTTTTTTTAATAAACTTTCAGTACAGTTCAGGCGGACATGATATATTCTTAATGAAATTTTCTTTTTGTCCAACCTTTTTCATTGAGTGGGGGAGAAAAATTTGATTTTGTTATTTGAGTTACCTATCGCCTTCTCTTTATGAAGAAGTTCACGACGTCAACGATAATATTTTTACTATAAAATGTTGTCATTGGGAAGGCCGTGGGTTACAATAAAATACATAATTGATACGATAATATTTGGTTTCGTAGTAATGACGTCAGTGTTTTCATTCATTAAGGGCCGCATTTATAGACCTACTATTAAATTATTATGTGTAGTCTGAATTCACTGAAAAAATACTCTTAAACATACTTAATTATTTTATTTATTGTGTGGATATGAATTTTTCAATTAATTATCTACGTAATATGTATGTTTTTCGTCAAATGTTTTCAAAATTAATCATCTTAAAATTCACGATTTTAAGAACAAAAATTAGTAATATAAATTTTACCGGCTCATAATAAAATAGTAAACGTCTATATTTATAATAATGTCGATAAGAAAAGAAATGTTTTTTCGCCTATATGTTTCTGTTCACGATCATTTAGTTTTAGTAAAAAGACATCTTCTCTCTTTGGTGATCATAATAACGTCTACAAATTAGTATGTGTGATTATTATGACGCTATAAACGGCGTTTTATTTATCTTAGCCACGTACCCAAACAAAAAATTAATATATTTCTTGAATTTAAATAATACATATACAACCTAGCTTTAATTTAACTTAAAATAACTCAAAGGCTATTATGCAACTCCAATACTATCTTAAAAAAAACTAAAGGGGGCCCTAAGCTTTTTTTCGTATGAAAAAAAAAATAATAATAAAATAATTTATTATGACAGCTTGAGAATTTTCGGTTTTATTAATATTTACAATAAACAAGTATGATCTCACTTTTTGATACCATCGCATTGGTTCAAGTTCAAGGTCAAGTTCAAATTCGAATTCGTCAACAAGGTATTGTTGTTTACTTTGCTTGAAATTACGCTGAACCGTACATTGTTGACAAATTCAAATCAGAAGGTCAATCACCTAATAAGTAAATACGCAAGATTTCCAAACTTTTTAAAATAATAATTAAAAATTGAAAAGTTTAACTAGCCGACTTGGACCACTAATGAAGGTGTGGTTGTGTTACATCTAATGTACCATTTTTTAGATTTTATTATTTTAAGTTCAATAAAAGACATAATAAGGCTTATATAAATATTATATATATAAATAGTATAAGGCTTATTTTTTAATTATTATTGAGCCAGTGAGCAGCGCGTCGCCCAACTGGAATCGGTGTAGCCCTCGCCTTTAGCACAATTCAGCTACAATTTATTGAATTTATGATTATACATGTTTGTTTTTCTCGGGGAAGGTCGTATCTTTTACGTAAGCTACTTAAGGAATTTGTATTTGTGTGGGAAGGGATGTATTGTGGTATATGTACATAAATATGTATATTGAAACGGTAGACTTGCCAAAATGAGATTATTATATTATACATGCGTGGCATTAGAATGATTAATTGTAGACATCAATCACTGTACACGTGGCTGTCTACATTCACTGAAAAAGGATATGTCTAAATCGCAGACGGCTGTTAAAGCGATCCCAACTTGGATACAATGGAGCGGCGAATCGCTTGTCACGGGTCGTCAGCCATTATACTGATCTTGTTCTCTAAATAGACATTTGTAAAACAAACATTTTACCACGGATAATGTTCTGTGTTATATTAAATACGTCCCCATTCCATAATTATGTCATTCGTGAGCATTAATTCTATAATGTGTTTATGAGCTATGTGTACATGCAATTGAGGTAAACGGAACGTGTAATGGAAGGTGGAAATAAGCAGAAATAATTTATATGAAAGTCCAAGATTGATAATTTAATTAAGTAATAGAATGGAGACAACCTCAAAATATGGAAGGAATGAGAAAGAGAGATTAAACTGTCTGTATATTAATTACAAGTGAGTAACTGTGCTAATTATTTTCTACTTGAGAATATTCAAATGAAAATAATACTCATGTTATAATAAAACTATCCATATTTAACCTTAGCTTTAATTGAAACATCAGATATCGCATTGCATATAAATAATTCATGCAATTTCGTGTAAAACCCGAATTGTCGTACTCTTCTCTCCTATTCGATAAAGGCATGGGTGTGTCTTCCTCACTCTACACATTTCTAGTGACCACTGGGAGTGGTTGTGGCAAAACTTTAGCGATTAAAACGCAACAATATTTTAAATATTTAAAGAAGTACTCGGCGCTAAAAACTGAGCCTAGATCTATGAGTCCATATGACATGTAGTAACAATGCATTTACCCATTTTACTGTGAAATATAACTGAAGATATGAAGAAAGATGTTTACAGTATAATATTTGCCAGGTAACTGATGTTTTTGGCTACTTGATATACTTGAACTAAACAAGCATTTAGCCACTCATGCGATGTCTTATGTTTATAACTATGTTTTATAGATAGCACCAAGGCGTTGGTTATACTATTCTATTTCTGAGTTTATATGATATAAATACATATATTTAGTAAGCATTGTTGAATAATTCATTAGGTTCGTCAATGTGAAAGATCACATTTTAGTGCTCTTGAATATTTGCAAGCGTTGAAAAACCTCGTGACTTCCTGTTCTTTCATATTGAATGCAAGGCTGACATTATCAAGCCACGTGACTTACCACTAAATCAACTACTATCTTTAAAGCGTGTATATTTCCATCATATTTTTGTACCGTTTGCATATGGATTTGGTTTAGCGAGGTTCTGTTACCATAAGTATAGCGATGATTACTTAACACATACATAGGTAATATTAAAGGATATTCAAATAACAACTTACTACCCGATGGGAAATAATATTTTGCAAATCTCCCTATGCGGGTGAAGAACATTTATTATTAGAAAATTTATAAACAAACCATGTATTTCAATAAAATATGACGAATATAAAAAAAACACACGTATTGACGTGTGTTTAACTATTATATTTAGTTAATATGGATAAATAATAATAGACAACGTGTCTTCCCTTGTTTTTAAAAACTATGAAAATAATCTGAAGAATAAATTATGTATAGAATTAATGTGCATTTTTGTATTATTTGTATGAATGAAATCTAAAATATTATTGACTATTAATGAGTGAAATATTAAAAAAATACAGTAACATCACATAATTCGACGCTGGAAAGGAAAAAGTTCCTAAGCGACATTCGACCTAATTTACAGTAGAGCCGTTTAAAGTAATTTTTTTGACAATAAAAATCATAACTTTTCAACTTGAAAGCTAATGAAACCACCTATTTATTGTATGATGATATTAATACCAATTCTTTCTTTTCGGAAAATTAATGTGTCTTGGTCAAATTTTTTCACTTTTATTACAATAATGACTGACGAAGTGACAGTAAAAATCATCGTATAAGTCTAACCATTCGACGCAGAAAAAAGGCGATTCTAGTGCTGTAAATAACTCAATATTGACAAAATTGTCACTTAGGTACTTTTTCCTAGTGTCGATGTATAAATACTCGCTTTGAATACTAATTGGGAGAAATGCGGTTAAAATGACGAATAGTTATTAATAGAAAATCAAATAAATATAGATCTTTTCATAGAACTGGTGGTTTATAGAACTTTTGTTAACGGAGACACGTTATGTATTTAAATATTTTAGCATGACTTAATTTATTTTATATTTGCCAAACATTATTAAACAAGCTGTTGAAACAATATGAAAAAATGAATATCGATACATTCAGTCTTGTTAGATATAAACAACTCGTTTGCAATGAAAATGTATCATCATATAAAATAAATGACACAATGCGAAACACAACATGATATGATAATTGAATACAATACCGAACACTTGGAAAGTAATACACGTGTATCCAATTTACATATTTGCCACGAGAATCAGTACTCATTGCACTCAATGTTATTTTTTGATCCGATCACCATATTTATCCAATTCAGAGGCAATGTTATGTGAAAACTTTTCATCAATATCTTTTACGTGACACGTGTTGGAAATTTTTAGGTGAAAGCGCGCGAATTTGCTATTATGTACTGTATAATATTATATTTTTCAGTACCGCCGCCATTTCCATCAGAAATTGTGAAACTTGAGAGAGAATGTTTTCGAGACATGATCACACACTCAATGCTGCGAAATTTAATTTGAAAAGATTCTGAAATAATCTAATTTAGCGTGAAAAATTTGATTATCGTTAAATAATTAGTATGTGGAATACACGCATGAATTGTTTCATCTTTATGGCGTCCATAATCTAATATAATAAAGTAAATAATTTATGTAGCTTATCAACCAGCACGCGTTCTTATTCCAGTATTATTTTATAGATGAAATTATATGATAATAGTTATTAATTATCAATTGATCTGATTATGAGAAGCACTGTAGCTTACTGCATATTAGACGCGAATAGTTTTAAGATCAAACGTAATGCCTCCAAGAGTGGCAGAGCAGATAAGATTTTCATACTTCTTGGCCGAATTTTTTAGGAACCAAATCATAAATAATTGTATTATAAATGAATAATTGATTTGGTCATGATATTATTTTTTTATAAACCAATTAGATTAATTTTCATTTTCATAAATAATTTTTCAACGTAATGCTTAATTTAGTTTTCATATTGAATAAAACAAAAAATAATTTCATACAATACCGATGGGATTTTTTTACCTCTATTACAAAATGTAGAGATAATAAACTTGAATCTGTAATTTAAAATAAATAAAAGTCTTGTAGGGAGGCGATTGTTTAAATGTAAAGTGCGTTAAAATGAACTGGGATGAATAATAATTTCGATCTGGAAAACGCTTGGGATCAAGATCTTAATAAATAATGTATACACAAATAGGCACTGACGTTGTTAATTTTGTAAAATAAACAATATTTAATAAGCGTTACGAGTATTTAATTTAAATTAACAGTGAAGGCGATCTGAATATAAATAATAATAACGACTCGACATTTACTAAATCCGATGCAGCTTACACATCTTTTTGCAAATATTTGTATTCAGATTGCTCAAATACACGTGCCGGTTGATAAAATAAGACACTTATTCGTGGAATGTGTTTCTTAGAAAAAACAAAGTCGCCGTTTGTTTGCGGATACCATCTCCACCAGTCTTTGACTTTCAATAAAAACAATTTGTATTATCCAGAGCAGATCTGTGAACACGTGTATCTTCACACCAATCATTATATATACGTTTTGAATATTTATAACAGCTATCCGTAGATATTTATTAATATGTTGCCATATACCGAGATGACCTCATATACATACATTTTGGGTATTTTATTAGGTACACAGATAAGAACCTCAATCAGTTTACGTTATCATAATAATATACTTTCAATGTTAATTGTTATTAATAAAATATTATATCCAAACATATACAAAATGAGAGTAATCGAGTTTAAGGAGTTTATATAACTCCTATAAATAGAAGAAGATGAGTTTTCCCAGAAAATTACAAACTCTCACTCACAAACACGCACATACAAAATTAAAATGTAATGTTTGTTTCACTTTTTTTCTTCATTTTTTTTTAGTCTAAATAATTTTATTTTAACTTTACATATATTTTTTTGGTTATAACGTGATCTTGTCTATTGGGGTTGAGTCAAAGTGCATTAAGTATAAATATAGTAATATCAGACATATATCATATTAGTATGTATATTATTACTGAACAAAAGTCGAGTTTTTTTATATGATAATTAATAGTAAAATAACTTTCAATTTTATTAGCTGCTTAAACCTTTGATACTTCCCCAAATTATGTTTATTATTATTTACCAACTTACCAACTATTT